>CM076583.1:363868449-364172338 GCA_034641835.2 Pinus albicaulis | reverse complement strand
AATATCAAAATTTATCGCATCAGAAGATCTTGAAGCCAAAGCTTCATTTGAGTTAGAAATGCGATATAATTATTGTGATGGAAATGTCGCGATATGAGCATGTGCAATAGGAAACTGCAAAGGGATGAATTTGATATCATAGAATAGTCATATCGGAAGATTAAAGCTTGTGAATGAACTGAAAAATCCATATTATTCATGCGATGATGAAAATGTGGTAAATGACTCATGCAATGTGATTGAAAATATCAAAATATATGCGCGAAACTTTGGTTTTGTGGCCCACACAAATGGTGACCAATCATGCACAGTTTCACTTTGCAGCTTTTATAACTTACCTTCCCATAGATTTCACAACTTAACACTTTTTCTATTTTACGATTTTGCGATTTCGCAATTCACAACAAAATCCACACCACTCATTGCAAATTTTATCATTTAACTTATTACTTATCTCATGTGACATGCAATATCTATCATCGCATCACAATCTCCTTACCTTTTCATTTATCGCATCACAACTAATATAATTTACTGAGCGAGGTCTTTACAATAACCACTAAAATTTCCGATATGTGAAACCTTGTTGGGTGCAATTTAAAATTCATCGTTTATCTTACTAAGATCTAACGGTCCTCATTGTTCTCTTACTCTTATACTTCACATTTCAATTCAAAACAACTTGTTATGTGTTTTTATGCCAATTGAGAATGGAACTAATATTTTATTATATGGATTTAATCTCATATCGAGTCCAGGACATCGAGACTTTTTAAACATATGCCCCTACCATTATTTCAAGTGAATGGACACAATATTTTTATGAACCTGATTTAAATTTTATATCGAGTCCAGAATTGTGTGGTCATCGCAATATTTGGGGAAATCAACTATTGGATATGCGAAATGCGATATGCGAGAGAATGAGTGAAAAAGAATATCAAAGGTATTGCATTAGAAATTTTTATTAGTAAATGCTAAGAGTCGCTTCTGATGGAATATTTCAATATAAATAGTTGTGATATGGATGATGTGATATCAGATGGAAGAATCATCAGAAATTGGAAGGAATGAGAATATCAGGAGATCGAAGATATTTGGTGTATGCTCATTTCAAAACCTACGAATTGCGAATTGCGATATATGATGAGCCATATGTGGGGTCGATGATTTCTTAAAGTATTCAATTCAAAAAAGAAAGTGAGTGATTTAACTTTACTTTAAAATAAACAACCCTTTAATATTTTAATTAATTGTCAGAATAAATGATTGGAAAATAATTTTACCAGGTCTTCCTTACGAAGAGAGTTGTTAAATATAATGATATGATTTAATTATTCTGAAAATTTACTAAGACTTATCATGATTTCAATAAATATAAGAAAAATTAGATACCCTTCAAATTTCAGAAAAAACCATAATTACTTCCCGAACATCTTGCGGATTTGAAAAGATCTGGCTGCTTTCTTATCTCTAATCTACATAATAAAATTAATGAAAACCTACAAACAAAATAAAAAATAGAAATAAGAAACAACCTTTGAGATTAAAATAAACAATAGATGATGATGAACATGTAAACACATACCTGGAAGAAAATTGACTGTAAATTTTACCTCTTTGAAGCTTCAAGTTCTCTCAAATTTTCTCAAAATTTGCATAAGTTCAACATCACCTTCTTATTTTAATATAAAATTCTATGTAATGGATTTTCTGGAATTGCATCCTTTCCAAAATTACATCATAAGACAAGAGTGGTAAAAATGAGTTCTTAGAACTACTTATGAATAAAAAATTGTCAAGTGGTAGAAAATTCATGGGATTTCTTCGTGTATGATCAATGTTATAAATTGTGAAAAACAAGAAAATTGAAAGCTTGACAAATAAGTTTCGTTTGATAATTCAAGAACTTCTAAAATTCTCTAGGTTGCTTTTCTATAATTGAAATGGGATGCTAAAAATAAATTGGATTCATTACTTGTTTTATTCAAAATATGAAATAATGAAATAAATGCAAATAGAAAAGAAAATTAATCTATTCCTATTTCCAACTTAATGAAGGAAACATGACTAGGTATAGTCATACTTCCAATGCAACCATGTAAGAATTTTAATTCCTGCATGTATGTACATGTCAAACATTAGTAAAAATGAAAATATAATTAATTTAAGAAAACTAAATCTGAAAGCATAATGTATCTTTATTGTTAGTAGCTTATTCACCATTACTTTCTATTGAAATGTCCTTTCCAATTGAATTTCAATTGGATCATAGAAATCTGAATGGATTTCCATTATTGAGCTGGAGAGGTTTAAAAGAGAAGATGACAAGCCAGGTTGTAGAAATGGTCTTTCATAAACAATGGCCTGTGTGATTTTTTTAGTGTTATGTCTAAGTGCTAAATTATTAACAATCTTCCGTGAAGGAAAACTTTCCAAATGTTTTTCAAATAAATCAATGAAAAACAGATGGAAGTGTACTAGATATAACAAAAGATTATTAATTGACTTAGATTGTTGGTCATAAAGTGAAAATACACTCTCTTTTTGGCACTGCTCTTGAGAAGTAAGGAGTAATTGATAAGGAATGAACATCAATTCAAATTGGAAGTTTAATAACTTTTGTTGTTCACAATTATAATTTGAATCTTGATTTTTCCCTTGAGGTAATGTATCAATTGAGTGTTCAATATTCAGTTGATCAATATTCCAACACAATGTATCTAAAAATCTAAGACTAAAAACAGAAAATAAATCTGAATTTAAAATTAAATGTTGAAAAAATAACAAAATTGAATCATAGTTTACACTAGGGTTACAATTATTGTTACAACACAATTGGGAGTGACTTAAATTAATTTCATCTTCACAAGAATTGGGCAGAATAATGCAATTAGAATTATTGTTGATACCCACTGATGAATTAGAGAGAAGGTTGATAAGACTCTGAATAGGAATGCGAGCTTGATCATCATATAAATCATATATTGGAATGGTATCTTGAATGCTGAAATCATAACTATGATTATTTGTTTGAAAATGAGAACTATTTGGAACAATTTCTAAATTAGATTGTTCTTCATTTTCACATGTGATTAGACTTTGATCATGAGGATTCAATTGTAAATAAGACAAATCAATATCCTCAATGTCAAAGTAGCTATCATAAATGACTTCAAGACATTCATTAGAATTTCCTTCGATCTTATTCAATGTATTAAAACAAGAAGGAATATTAAGCTCATGTTCATTAATGTCATAAGAATGATCATTAATTAATTCTCTACCTTGATAAAAACTAATTGGAAATTCATTTAGATCAGCCTCTCTGTTGTCTAAAATATCTTTAATGTGAAGAGATGTTAAATCACTATTAGAAAAAATATCAGGATAAAGAGAAAAATATGAATATTAAACAATGCATTTGAAAATATCTCTTTTTGAAAAATCTTGTGAATTTTATTCATTGCAAATTTCAGATTTAATATCATCTCCTTCGCTACTTATACTTTCTTGAAGAATGTTGCTTTGTTGATATGAATTTGGAATTTTTTCGTCATGAAAGAATTCGGAAATTTGTATAATAGATTGCATATTATTGGAAACTTTAATCACTGCTAGTACTTGCCAGATTATGATCTAATTTTTTGATTCTAACTCATACCTATTTTTAGATTTTAAAATGATATTTTCTTCGTGAGTGTTGTTAATATTCTCTTTCGGTTTTTTAGTAAAATTTTCTAAGCTTCGTGATTGAGATTCATTGACATGTGAAGGTGCACCTTGATCTTTATCAATACTGTAGGAAGTGTGCAGTAATTGAAGGTATTGATTATACAAAATAGAGGCCTCTTCATCATCATTTGTTTGTACCTCCATATTGGAATTTTCACTTATGTAAATGAATTTAGAAGGAGATTGATCAAAGCTTGAAATAATTTGACATGGATTATGAATGGAAGGAAGAGAGAAAATATATTCAAACCAATCTAATAATTCTCCTTTCAAAGGTTTATCTTCAATTTTAAATTTTAAACAATTTAAACGAAACCTAATGGTAAAATAAATTAAAGATTCACCTTCAAACCTTTGTATATCTTCACAATCGTCTCATACCTATTTGTATATATATCCATCAAATTTACAAAGGAAGATTGTTATAAATTGTTCCCAAGTGTGGATTGAGGCAATTGGAAGTGATTGACACCAGCTTCTGGCTTTTGCCAAGAATGTAAGAGTAAAAATACTGCATAAAATATCTTCATCAATATCATGAGAAGTATAATTTGAAAGTATGATTCTTCTCAAGTATCATGAGAAGAATGAATTTTAAAGTATGATCAAATGCAGAAGTATTCCTCTTACCATTAAACTTTATCTGAGACAAGTGTCTTATTATTTATGGTGGAGTATTGGAAGATGCATGAACAAAAGTACAACTCCAAATTGGAAGTTTTAGAGGAGCCATTCTAATAAAAATAAAATTTATAATACAAAGATTCCAAAGGAAAAAAAGTCTCAGGCCCTCCTTCTAGCGCCAAAATTTTGAGGCCTCAAAATTCATTGCAACAACGTGAGGGATGAACACTCAGTCCAGACCTTAAATCAGTTCCTTTTCCATTTGGAATGGTGGCTCCGACTGGTTTAACTAGGTCCAGTTACCTTCTCTCAATCTCCATTGGCTTAAAATATGACTTTTATCTATCAATGGGAAAGAGACATCAGATCATTTCTCTTGTCGATTGGACAAGAAAGTGATCTTTAAGCTAATTTGGGCTTAGCCAAGCCACAACTAAATTTTTGCCTCTTTAGGAAGAGGAATTTTTAGGGATGTAGAATTTAATCTAAATGAAATATTATTCTAAGATGCAAGAAAAAGAAACTATTTTAATCTTATCTCAATTAGGCAGATATAGATCTATCCCAACTGAGAGCAAGATGTTTTAAATAATTGAGATTTAAATATGTTTGTTTTAAATGAATATCAAGCTAATGAAGTAGTTCAATTAACTAAAATTGTGAATAATAAACACATCCTACCTGTTACAGGTCAAAATACCTCCTCATCAGCTCAGAGGAGAAGATAAATATGGAAGGAATACAAAGACCTAAAATAAACCTACTTCTGCCAAGGTAACACCCCACTATAACAACACAATAGTATTATAATGCACCTGATCAATGAATAGGTCGCGTTAGTGGCTAGGGAAATGCTCTGTTTACACTAGAGGGAAACATTACCTGTGTTTTGAGTTTAGAACGGGAAAAACCCACGGAGAATGATTTGAATTTCCATCTTTTCTCACAAGAGAGTTAGTACAAAAAGGAAACTGCAAAGCACTAATCTCTTATTGGGCCTTGCCAAAAACAACTGAACTCTCAAAGAAGGAAAAAGCATGGAAGTTGAGGAAACATCTTGGTTTTTTCTATTCAGAACTGGTGGAAATAGAAGGGCAATGATTGCTCTCTCCATCTCCTATAAAATGGAGTTGAGGGCTCTTGGTTCAAGGTCAAAGGATTGTCAAAGTTTCGAATACTTGTGAAGTAGAGAATTATTTTTGTAGTGTGAAGGTCAAGAGTCAAAGAGGTTCATTGAGAACTTGTTGACCAGGACATCACCACATTGAGAGATAGAGATATTGGAAGGCTGAGGAGGGCTTGGTGCAACCGATGGTTGTGATCCTCCTTTTTCACAAATTAATAGAAATGTATCTGTTTTGTCCATTCTATGCGTTGATATTGTCATTGTTATTTGATTATTTACATAGAATGAGATGAATGGCTTAGATGTGCATTGTTTGAATGTTTATCATATATTGACTTAATTGATAGGAAATGTATGTTATGGTAGAGATTACACGGGCACTTTGATTGATTGCAGGGTCTATATTTCGAGCTGGTGAAGAAGGATCCCTACTTCGTTGCCCAGTGCTCTCCAAAAGACTTCAAGATCATTAAAGAGGTAATATTCTATCTTATTCCATCAAGTTATTTAAGTTGATATGAACATGTATATGCTTTATTTATGAACTATACAGCTAATCTTGTTGTCTGCCTCGGGCACCAAAAAGCCCTAAGAGGGATATTAGAAAACCAACAACCCAAGAATTTTACCCTATAGCAGAATTGGCGACTCCGCTGGGGATTTCACCATAGTTTCCAGACTATCTCTTTCCCCCTTTCTTCTTTCCTCTGTTGACAGACCCTTCGGACCAGTATTTATGCTCAGTAGACATTTCAAAAGCTCACAGAGTTCAATCCTATTTCTGTTTGACCATATAAAGAACTTTACCCTGGCTAATGCTACCTCTATTGGTGTTCCAATGCGTTATAACGCGGGCTCTGCTTAAATACAATGCATTAGTCTTTGGATTAATGTTGTCTTTACTCAGAGATAGTGCGTTACTCAGCCAAAATTTGTTTTTCACCCCTGTGATTGTGTTTTTGGTTGCAGATTTTTTGGCCATCAGTATCCCTCCTTGACTGAATCCCTGTACTTGTTTACTAAGCTGGCATTTCTGTTTGTTTTCTCTTGTTTGAAAAGTTAGTGTCAAAAGCATTTACTTTTTAGAGAAGAATTTTTTTTTTTTTTTTTTTCTGCATCTAGCTGAATTAATTTTGAAAATTTCAGTTAAAATACTGTTAAGATGAGGTAGATAGAAATCTGAATCTTTAAATTTGAACTGTGCTATTTGAATGTTAGTGCATGGATGTTGAAAAGAAACCTCTCCTTATAGAAATACTCTTCATTGAATTGAATATTTAGAGCATATTTTTGCATGGTTTCTTGAGTCAGAGTCTCATTACATTTCATACGTCCACTCCCCCTCTGCAAGACTAATAATCAAGTACACTAAGAATCAAGCGATAATAAAACAAATCACTTTATTATTTTTGAGCTCACACCAACAGTAGTTCGGGCTAGGATCTTGAGTTAGGAAAAGTGATAAAATTTCCCAAGATCTCAAAACTTGAAACTAGAGTCATTAATGAGTGAAATCCTACTACACTCATATTATCAGGACCATTCCTTTACCAGAGCTCAGCGCGAGACAACACTTGGGTGCACAAGAAGGTAGCCCACCTTCGACTTCATCCGGTGGGTATGCTATATACTAGGGTTCCCTTCAGGGATGTCGAAACTAGATCAGGGATCTAGGTATTCTACCAATATAGCATGTTTTCCTTGACCATGGACCCCCTTGATGATGTCTATGATTTGAGGTATCTTTAGTGGCCATACTTTTTAGGGACTTACACAAGGTGACTGCGATGGGCTATACTGGTACCTGAAACAGACAAAACCACTCTGTCTTCGGTATTTAGGAGGGTACTCATCTTTACGGGAGTGCTTACACCTATCGTCTGACGTTCGAGCGAAGCTCTAGAGTGACCGTAACTATACTTTTGACCAACCCTCTCTGTATACTATTGTGATACTGGATTTCATCACCAAAAAATGGTAGTACTCAGACAGGGCACCCTATTCTGGCTGCTTGTTGATTGATTTTAGAGAGTCTTTTTTTCTTTTTTCCTTTTTAGGTGTGTGGTTACTGTCATTGAGAATTTATAATACATCACAATTTATTAAAATTTGTTAAAACTAAATAGGTCACCGTGGCATCATCTGACCCACGTCGTCTGTCTCGACGATAGCAAGGTATACCTCCTCTGACTCTTGAGGAAGAACTGAACCTTGGTGAACCCGTGCCTTCTACGGAAGAGCAGTCTCCATTGAAAAACCCTGATTTTCACATAGCCTCATATCATACGGAATTTCCGGAGGACCCTTTCATGGAAGGGGTCATACCTCATTAAAATCCTCCACTCACTGATCCGTTGGGGCCTGTGATAGTTCAGATTCCACCACACACTAACATGTATTCGGCCGCACAAACATCCATTTCTCAACCGGCATCCACAAGGTCGATACCAATGGCAACCATCCCCACCAGTTTTCAGTTCTATGCCATTACTTGGTAACCCTCGTAGTCAACATATACCTAATCCCAACCCTACAGTCATCAGAACTATAAGTAACTCATTGAGTCCTTCGGGATCTACTCCTACAGTGACCACATTGGGACCTACGGTTGCTCCTCCCATGAGTGTGACTACTTCGGTTCCTTTTAGCAACCCTTTCGGTTGGAACTCTTTGTTGAGCTCAAACCCCTTGGCCACCATACCAGGGGGTAGTGTCACCAGCACGCAGATAACAGGGAACATTTCACTACCCCTACAATCGTTAGGACAAACCAGACAACCTATTGTTAACACTATTCCCTTAAGTGGTTTAAATATCGGTGTACGGTCTATGTCGTTGCCGAACTATGCAAGTAGTATCATGCCTCCGGAAAGCTCTATTGCATTCATATGGACTAACCCACCCCAACCTCCATCTGGAATGGGAGGCACTTTTACACTGGGGGCAACCAACCATTCGCCCTGCAATACAATATGCCCTATGGACAACAACCATATATCCCTACCCCTCCACCTATAGGGAATTTTTATCAAAGTCCTACTTATCCTACTGGTCACACATTGATGTGTGGACCCTATCGTCCACATAGTCAACCAATACTTCCTTGGTTAGATTCAGGGGCAAACCCGCAATTGCCATTTTTGGTAGCTCTAGACATTCCTGACATCTATAAAATGACTAATGACCCCATTAATCACAACCCGCTCTGGCCTCCAGTACCACACAAGATTCCTTCTGACATCCCAAAGTTTGATGGGAAACAAGGGAAAGACCTAGCCGCACACATCACCACCTTTAATTTATGGTTTATATCTAATTCCATGGTGGATGATAGTGTCCGGCTTCGACTGTTTCCCCGCACCCTTACAGGCAATGCAGCCAAGTGGTATATTGAATTTCCATGCACCACCATAAACACTTTTGGAACTTTAGTGACAGATTTTCTAAATAATTTCCAATTACCAATCATATTTGAAACCAAAACAGAACTGTTAACCTCGCTGCGCCAAGACACCTCCACCCACATCTTCGATCACATTCATGAATGGAGATGTAGGAGGAGGCTAGTCAAAGCGCCAATCCTGGATCATCTCTTAGCTAATTGGTTTTGTAAGTCTCTCTTACCCCACATCTCTGAAGACATTGGCCTTTTCAGTGTGGTTACAAAAGATCAATGCATTCGTCGTGCCTAACATTTGGCTTTAATCTATTCACAATCTGGCACGCTATATGATTTACTCCCCAATGCCCCTAGTAACCCAAATCCTCCAGCTACTCAGAAAACCAGAGCTCATGCTGACGGTCTCATTGGCACAATTGGTGTAGCCACAAAACAGTCTCCGGGGAAAACCTCCCAGCCATCCTTGGCTGCCACTGCCCCTAACCAAAAGACTACTCTTCCTACCGCTAAGGTAAATTCTGTGCAAACTTCACAAAAACCTAGTGGAAAGAATAAGAAGAACAAGAAAAAGACATCTTCTTCGGGAGAGCAGTCGGAAAATCAAAGTAATCCTAATCAGAAAAATGCTGCCAAAAATGACAATGGGAAGGATAAACCCATGAAATTTCCTTGCAAGATCTGTGCGGAGGACCACTTGACATACAAATTTCCTCAGCTGCAGGAATGCACTGATTTTATCGCAAACAAGGATTCTGGGCGAACACCTGCTATTCTTCATAATCCTTTCCCTAATCAATAGAAGCAACACCAACACATGGTTGAAAACCCACCACAACCCCAGCAATGGGCAATGGTGGTTCACATCCTTCTGGTGAAGGATCATCCGCCATTTATGGCATTTATAGTGTTGAACTTCAAACACAAGCCAAGCTCTATGGAAATCCTACCATAGACGCTCAAGAACTTGGTACTAGTTCAAATCCACCACCAACCAATGATTTACCTATCAAACAACCTACTTTTGACCCCGTGATTCATCCCCCCAAAGGGATAATTTGACGCACGACTCATAACACCTCTACACGTGCAACCCAAAACTACAACATTGTAGAAGATTTGGCACAGGCACCGTCAGCTATGTCTGCTCTCGAAGTATTGCAAACTTGTCCAGCACAAAAGAAAGCCTTGCTTTCGGCCATTGGTGGAATAGACCCCCAGGATTCCATGCTAGCTATCTTTGATATGGAAAAATCTCAGACTCGCCTCTCGCACCAACTTTCATTCCAAGTGAAGGTTGTGTCGAAAGGGATACCAATCCATTGCACTGTCATTGATGAAGGTGCTTCGACATGCATTATGTCACAAGCTTGCTGGCTCTCTTTAGGTTCTCCTACCTTAACACCACCATCAAATTACCTCAAAGCTTTCGATAGCCACACGTTCCTCCCAAAAGGATACCTTGCTAGCTTTCCCATCACTTTGAGTGGGAAAACGGTAACCGTGGATGTTGAAGTCGTAGATCGCCATCTCGACTATAATATAATGCTCGGTCACAATTAGTCTTATGCGATGACCGCCATTGTTTATTTGGTCTTCTGACTCATCCTATTTCCATTGGATGGGAAAATAGTCACAGTGGATCAGTTATCCTTCTACACCCCTGATTATTCCACGTTACCAAGTAGCACTATACCCCTAATAGGAGGCTTTTATGACTCTTACGTCAGTATTGGTACTGGTATTTTGAAGGCATCTTCCCTACTGGGTTGTTTTCCTCTCCCACTGCCAAAAATCCCAAATACGGTTGCAATGATATCCACCACTTTTGATGGCTCTATCAACCCATGGATCCTCCCGGCACCTTCAGACATTGATTCCTACGGAGATCAGATGCCGCTCTCACTAGCCAAGTTGGCCTACCAAGCCATCCAAATTACATCTAAACCTTCCACTGCTATGGTTTCGACCAAAGGTACAAAACTCCCACCCATCACAGTTCTCTCTATGGATCTCCTCAATGAAGTCTTGCCTATAGACGAAGCTATTCAAGAGATCATGTCTCTAGAAGAACGACCTTGGGGAGAGTTTCACCATCACGCTTCGATGATCGACTCGGAAGTGATAAACACTGAAATCCCATCCTTTGACCCACATGAGATGGTTCCCTCCACTTACATGACTGTTCAAACTATCGATTCAGAAGGGAACATGGGAAATATTTCTAAGACAATGCTCATTGATATCTCGGTCAAAACGGGTATCGTGGAAAATATTCAGATTGGAGCAGATTGCAATCCTCAGGAAATGCCCGGCATAGATCCATCTATAGTCGAGCACGAAATCAATATTTATGACAATGCCAAACCAATTCGGTAGCGACTCAGACCCGTCCACCCTGCAAGGCAGCCGCCATCAAAATTGAGGTAGAAAAACTTTTAAATGCTGGTTTCATCTATCCCATTCCTTTGACGGAATGGGTTTCCAATCAAGTTCCCATTGATAAAAAATAAGGCACCATTCGAGTTTGTGTTGACTATCACAATCTGAACGCTGCTTGTCCCAAAGAAAATTATCCTACACCGTTCATAGATTAGATTCTCAACGATTGTGCCAGATGCGAATCTTTCTCCTTCATGGATGGATTCTTGGGCTATAACCAGATTGTGATTAAAAAACAAGACCAGCATAAAATTTCCTTCATCTGTCCTTGGGGCACATTTGTGTATCGTAAACTCCCATTCATTCTAAAGAATGATGGAGCAAATTTTCAGTGGGCTATGGACTACGCTGTTCATGACATTCAACATATTATACAGGCTTACTTGGATGACATTACGGCTCATTATAAGAAACGATCTGATCACCTTGCTCATCTGAAAGAAATTTTCGCTAGGTGTAGATTCTACAATATACGTCTGAATCCTCATAAGTGCATATTTATGGTCGAGTCTGGGCGTCTGTTAGGTTTCATTGTCTCCAAGCATGGGATTAGGGTTGATCCTGATAAGGTTAAGGAGATTATTGAATTGTCGGCATCACAATCTATCCTTCAACTCCAACATTTGCAAGGGAAGGCAAACGTTTTACGTCGATTCATCGTTAACTATGCCGAGATGACGAAAGGATTTATGTGATTATTGAAGAAAGGAACACTATACTTGTGGGATGACCAAACTCAATGGTCATTTGATGCTTTAAAACATGCACTTTTTTCGGCCCCACTCCTTAGTGCCCCCGACTACTCACGCGAATTTCTCCTCTACCTAGCAGCCTCACCATCCTCACTTGGAATGGTTCTGGTTCAAGTTCATAGTGACGAGAGTGAACATGTGATATACTATTTTTCCAAAGGTCAAATTGGAACTGAACTACATTATTCACATGTGGAGAAACTTTCTCTGGCATTATTCACATGTGGAGAAACTTTCTCTGGTGGTAGTTTTTGCCGTCACCCGACTCCGACACTATATATTGTTGCGACAAACTATGGTTATTGCTTTGGAGAACATCATGCGACACATCCTGTCTCGAAAAATTATTAGAGGAAAATATTCCAAATGGATAATAATCCTCCAACAATTTGATTTGGTCTTCATAGCTGCCAAAGCAAACAAATCCCTTGTCGTTGCCGAATTATTATCGGACCTTCTCAGAATCGACCCCAGAGAAGTAGCTCATGATCCATTTTCTGATGAATCTGTATACTTGGTCGATTCTTCAGACCCATGGTATGGAGACATTTTGGTCTACCTACAAACCCAACACTTCTGCCCAACTCTCACGTCTGATGACCGTCGTCGTATTCGCCACCAGGCAAAGCACTACCTCATGCTAAATGATACATTATATCACCATGGTATCGATACTATTCTCCAGCGTTGTCTCAATTTCAATGAAGTGGAATGCGTTTTAAATGACTACCATGCAGGGGCATGCGGTGGTCATCTTTCGGGCATAGATACTGCCCAAAAATTCCTGCGCGTAGGTTACTACTGGCCCACTTTGTTTAAAGACTGCATTGCAGCAGTCTAGAAGTGCCATCCATATCAAATCTTCACAAAGAAAAAGCGTGCTCATCCTGCCCCCCTTCATCTGGTTATCTCCATTGGTCCTTTCGCTAAATGGGGAATTGACTTCATCACCTGCAATCCCACTTCGGAAAATGGACACAACTACAACGTGGTTGCAGTCGACTATTTTACGAAATGGGCGGAAACCATTCCCACTTTAAAGGCCAATGGAAAAACCGCTGCTCTCTTGCTGTTCAAACAGGTAATCTATCGGTTTGGCATACCCCTATCTATTGTCACAGATCATGGATCCCACTTTCAGAATCATATGATGACCAAATTAACATCCATGCTAGGTTTTCGTCAAGATTAATCTTCATCTTATTATCCTCAAGCTAATGGTCAAGTCGAAGCCATAAATGGCGTCCTCAAAACCATGATTCATCGACTAGTCGGAAACCATAAAACTACATGGCATCAGAAGTTGTATTCTGTGTTATGGGCATACCGAACGTCAGTCAAAACTACCACAGGCTTCATGCCATTTCAACTTGCATTCTGCCTAGAGGCAGTACTTCCAATCGAGTGCGAAATTCAATCACTCAAACTCACTGTTGAACTCCTACCTGGCACCACCGCCACAGAAGAGCACTTACTCTCACTCGATCATTTGGACGAAACTAATCGAGATGCTAAAATACACTCGAAGCTCACCAGCACCTAGTCAAAGCTCAATATGAAAAATCGGTCAAGCCTCATTCTTTCCAAGAGGGTGATATTGTTCTACTCTATGATCAGAAACATGACCTCTTGGGGGCAGGAATGCTCCAACCATTATGGCTTGGTCCTTACATCGTCACTAAAGTCCTCTCAAAAGGGGATTATGAAATTCAGGACTGTAATGGAATTCCACTCACGGAGCCCCGCAACGGGCTCTATCTAAAGAAGTATTTTTCCTAGTTTCGCACTAGGCGTATGCTTTGTAATTTTATGTATATAAGTTTTGCCTATTGTTTTGATTTCTTTGGATATTTTTTGGTTTTTGAGGTGTTTTTCTCATGTACAATATTTTTCTTTCACATAGATGCTGTCATCCTCCTTATCATACGTCAGATATGCGGATGGTGCTAGTTGTCACACTAGACAGATTACTTATCTGCTTGGGTTCTCCACACTCCTGAGTCGGAACTTCTTGGTTCTGGGGGAATCTTCCTAGGTAGTGCCACCAATAATGTTTTCTAGTACATGTCAATGATCCAACTCCTCACAGAGGCAGCGTCTCGTGACATCTCCAATTTCGTGGTTAGGTTAGATTCCAAAATCATCATTATGTAGTTAAACAATCATTATCGTGTCCTTCATCCAGTCTTGTTACGTTATTTTTTAAGGGTGCGACTTTTAGAACGTCAATTTCAAACAATCACATTTGAGCACATTCCTAGAGAATTTAATGCATTAGCCGATTCTTTGGCAAGCTATGTGTTAGATTGGCATTTGTCACATTTTCTATAAAATATTTACTCATGAGTATATATATTTTTATCCCATTGAAAATACATAAAAAATTAAAAAACACAAAATCACCAAAAAGTATATATATATATTTCGTGTCCAATACAATACTTACATAAAAAAATCTTCCAAAACTTGGGTGTTTAAATTTTTTTTGGCTATACTAAGCCATGCTCTGACACTTATACATCCTCTCCGCCAGCTAGGCCTGATGATAATGATAACATACAACTTCTCTGGCTATCCTCCTTAGAGACACCAAGTATCTCTCCAGCACACCTACGGTATGCTGCTACAAATGAATTGGAACCTCCCGCATAGGAAGGGGTGGTATATGCATACACAAACCCTCTAGGTTTCTAGAGAGTTCATGTAAAATTTGGGCATCATCATCCTCATCAGCTTCCGCATCCTCAGCTAGTGCGCCAGCCCTGAGTAGCTGCAATCCTTGCCGTGCATAGCAAGGGGCCCCAACTGGGCGGGCAAGTGCCACATCTATGTCAAGCAAGCAAAGCTTCATGTCAAAACATAATTTTCACCCAATTTCAACAAAAAAATTGCATAAACATTCAAAAGACAAAAAAAAAGTACTTCCTTGAATACATTGATCATTTCCTTCTTACCATTAAGTCCCCACTGGGTGCCAGGGGGCAGTGCTAACTCCAGATCGCCTGTGAAGTTCATCCCTGCATAGGGATAATCCTTAATCATAATAATATGGGAGTTCAACCAATCAAAAAATCCATCATCAAAATAGTGGCGGACGGGACCCTCTCTAGTCCGTGGAAGCAAAGCTACCCATCGAGCCTGCCTCAGCTCGCATGGGCCCAATGTCGCTATAATGATCCTAGGCCTCATCAATGGTACTCGCTCTAGTAGGAAAGAAACGATCAATGTACCGTACCCAAACTCTCTCTGGGTACGGGTCTTGCATGCTGTGAGCTCTGCTCGAACCCGACAGACAACTCCATCACACCAGTCAAACACCTGAGGCTGCATACAATCCAAGGCTAGTAGCATCCAAGGCTAGTAGAATCTGGGCCTTGGTGGCCACATGCTAACTCTTGGCACCTCCCAAGAGAGCAATCATCCATAATATAGACCTCATTGGTCTCAAAGCCACCTCTGCAATAGGCACCCAGTTAATCATAGTCTTTGTGTTGCGTATGCAATGAGCAAGAATGAGATCAGTAGTGGAATGTGGATCCACTCTGGACCCCATCAAGTTGGGCCTCGGTCCACGACATGATAAGCCGATCAAAAGGTACACATCTTCCTTCTCAATTGAGAGCTCATTGCCCCCAATCCCAAAGACATGGTGACGTTCATCCCATTGTTGAATTAGCCACCTCAGGAGGTCCTCTTGACCCCTCATCAGTTCTAAACATCCATATTTCAACAAAATTCATCTTTGAAGAGCCATCAAGCTTGCAACATCAGTAATCATATCTCTTTCTTCTCGTTCATGTTCTCTCTCTCGCCAGATACTCATGATTAAAAGTTGAACACCTGCAAATGCAACATTTTCAACCAATTAGAAACTATCTGGACCACTTCAAAATGCTTATAAATGAGTTCCTAAAAAATTTGTTGCACCTAACACTAGCTATAGTACAAAACAGAGTGCACTAACGTGCCCTTCCCTCACGGGAAGTGCGCTTAACGCGGCTCCAACACTGCTCAAAATGTGGCTAAGACTTTTTGAGCATCCAAGGAACAAAGTTTATCACTAAAAATTGCTGGCTCTTGAAGGCTCCTTGAAGGCCTCATGCCTCTGTCTAAACCTACACTATTGTTTACATCCTAAAAACTCTAAAATCCTGCTGATGTCCAAGACAAAGTACTGCTGCAAATTCCATTTTCCTTTTTTCACCTCTTCCAGGACTAATCTCCTTTTCTTTTCCCCCACTTCCCATAAAAATCCCTCCTTTTTCATGTTTCTCCCTTTTCCACATCATAAAAACCCTTGATAAATTTCTAAGAGCCCTTCTTAGCCTTATCGAAATCCTAAAATCCCTTTCAACACCCTTGAAAAACCCTTAAAATGCATATTTTCTATGTATGGGACTTAAGCCCCCTTCAACTTAAGTCTCTAAACCTTTTCATCCATGCACCCTGATGCCAGAACCAGGCGCTGAGTCAGTCAGGTGCTTATCCATTTTTAAATAATTATTCCACCCAGAAAATATTAAAAAACCTTTGTTATTTACAAATTTCGGGTTTTATCTTATTTTTGTAAAAGTTTTCCGTCGGTATGATCTTCCACTAAATCTCCACCGTCAATCTAAATCCACAGATCGGACGATGCGGAGTCTGTCAACCCAGTGGTCCCCGCCAGTTGCTCCCCACTCCAGAAACCGCGTGGTATCCATCGCACCGCCTTTGGGGCAAGGGAATTTTTTCCTCGATCGCCAGCGATTCCACACACTGCTCGACGCGTGTCCTGGGCATTGTTTTGAAAACCGCCGTCCATCACACATTAAATTTCGGACGTGGACACGTAGCGATATTCACGTCCACCGTCCGATTTGGAGCCGATCATCGGACGACGATCGCTCATCTAAGATGCATGTGCGATAACCTAGCTACTGTGCAGCAGCAACAACATCTCCACCATCGATCTGATCTGCAGATCGACGGTCCAAAATTCATCTCCCTGATTCCCTTCATTTGACTTTCAACTTCCGCTGCCCACCGTCGATCTCTACGCGATCGACGGCTCGGATTTAATCTTTTTTCTGTTCATTCTAGGACCTCTCCCGATCAATCCTAACCGTTGGATGATGCCATCCAATGGCCACGCTCCCTCCGCATGTCCTTTGAAGCAGTCGACCTATATATGTAGGATTTTGTAAAAGTTGTTTGTATTTTTGCAGGGTTTAAATGGTTTTTGCCATTCTGAAGAAAAAATCACAGGCTGAGGGTGGCAACCCTCCTGCCTTCAATTCGTCAAGGAAGTCATTCACAATTGTTAAATGCACATTTAACAGGTGTTTCATAAGGCATTGATGCCATTCGATTCCTGTTTCAGTCCTGCACATTTGAAAGACATAGCAAGTCAATCACAAATCAAGCGTATCAGTATAGAAGACCAGAATGCACCAGAACAGAGGATTAAAGGACAGATTTGCAGGGATTATATCTAAGATGCCTATCAAAAGCCTAATCCCCTGATTTAAACAAAGTTTTAAGGAAAAATCAGAGTGTTTTAGCCGACAGAAAGCTCCACCGCCTTAGTTAAAGCGAATCAATTCTTCTCAGCTACCACGAAGGACACCTGTGCCTCAAAGAAATCAAATGCAGGCCAAAGTTATTGCATGAAATCCAATATCCGCTTCCTAACACAGCTAAAGGTTAAATATGCGAATAAACTTAATGACAAAATATATACAGAGTTAATCTAACATGACACAGAGCCTCAAAGGTCAAATTAAGCTCCCATCGAGCTTAAATCATTATGTGAATCATTTAATACAGAAGACACCTATTGTAAGATTCTTCATTGAGCCCCCAAGGGCCAAGAAGCCATTTTTAAAGTCTGTATTAATTGTAATTGGAGATATTTTTATCAGGATCTCACCTCCTCATTCTTCTATATATACTTCTGCAGAAGATGAGTGAGGGGTTGGTTATTGTTTGATCACAAGTTGTAATACTGAAACTCTTTGAAGTAAATACATAGTCTGTTGAAGTTGAAGAACAAATTGAAGTCTTGGAGATCTTGATTATGTTGTTGCATGCTTTTTCCTGAGAAGACTCTATCATTGGATCCATGAGCTTGGCTGTTGGTGAAGTATTCTAAACTGTCTTATGTTTTCCCCCTGTTTTCATTATGTTCCACAATTTCTCACTACAGTAGGATAGAAAGTATTAGGCTAAGAAATGACTCCTGGAAGCACCTTAGACCTGTTCATCCTTCACTATTTTATGTTTTCTTTTGCTGAAGTATTTTAGAGGCTTTAAGCTTTCTCTTTAGTCTTCATGCTTGTTTATTTCCTTGATAGTTTGAACAGTTGGTTTCAGCATGATTTATGGTTCTCCCTGCTTTTCTGATGCCACTTAAAAACTTTTATTGAAGTCTCCCTTTGAAGTTCTTTGCTTACAGTGAATCAGAGAGGTCTGTTTTGATCTTTCCCTTTGTCCTCACTTAAAAAGTTGGCTTAAAGGTCGTTATAATTATTATCATATATGTTTTTAGGTGTTCCCTCTTCTATGACTGTAATTATCAGTAAAACTTTTATGTTTTCTAAGTCCTTTAGAATAAAATCTTTGAGGAAATAGGGTGTTCCCCAAATCTTAGATTTCATTTTGAAAGTAGTCTTGAAGCCATTATTTCCTTAAAGAATGTTTGTAGAATTTATGGCTAGCCTTGTCTATCAAATATCTCTTTATTTTTTAAATTGTTTTTTCAGTTTCCCTTTGTTGAGAATTCAATTTCTCTTTCCAAATCATTAATGTTCATCTCATTCAAAAAACAAAAGGATCCTGTGGCCAAGTTAGATTTGCCCTTTGATATCCCATATCCTTTGATGAGTTTGTTATGACATTTTCTTGACTCCATTGCCTAATGAACCAGATGTTTCTCCATTCTATGTATCTTTCTTAGACCTTTCAAGTTATGTTGTATCAATTCAATCCAACCAAACAAACAAACACCTGCACTTAATAACTAGTCTAAAATCAATACTATAAGCACACAAGATAAAATTTTGCAAACAAACATTTGAGAGATCCCTCTTTGAGAACAGGAGGACTAGGTCCTGTAACTCTAAATATTGATTCTGATGTTGCCTTGTCTTTTGATTTTCCAGACTATCAAAACACGGGACACCAACACATGCAAAAAAGGAGAGAAATTAGTTAGTAAACAGACTAAGTTTTTTCAAGATATTCGAGAGTGATAAATGGGAAATATCACATGTTACCCCTAATGGTCTATTCAAAGTAATAGAGAAAACTTATGTGAAAATACCTCCTTCACATCATGAACCGGGGATTTACATAATGGTGTTTAAGATGTTGCAATAGTAATGTTTTTGTAAGCCTTTTCAGATGACAATTACAAGGGTAGAATGTCAAGGAGAAACTTTTTTCAATTGATAAAAAGGTTGGGCAAGTTTCTTTTTAAAGGGAAAAATATGAAAATACTAAAAGGAGGGAAGAAAGGGCATTCAAAAAATGTTTTAAAAGGATCTATAAAAGCTCTCAAAGTTGAGTCCACTTTCCATTTTACAAACAAGCTAAAGGAAGAGCGTTTCTCTCAAAACCCTGGGCAAGTAGTGGAAGAATTTCACGATGCGACGCACCTGTAAGTTGGCGTGATGCGCCTGTAGCATTTTTACAAAGGAATCTGAACGCGACGCGACGCACCTGAAAAATCGCATGACGCGCTTGTGGTTTTCACCCACCCGACATTCAGAGGGTGCCCAGGGCCTGACCGACAGCTCCACCGTGGTGTGCAAGTGCTACACATCTATGCACAGGAGCGTAGTACTGCTCAAACAACCTCCAATCCACATCAAATCGATTTTTTTCCCAGCAAAACTTTCTCCAAAAGCGCACAAACACATTTTGAGAGGTATTTAGTGTGCTCTCTGCCTAAGTTTTGAGTTTGAAGAGTTGTTAAGAGTCAAATGGGTTAAGAAGAAAAAGATAGTCCCATTGAAGGAAAAAACACTATTTATGCTAAAAACCACCATGTTTACAAAGATACAAAAAAATAGTGATTGAAGAGAAAAGGCTATTGTTTGATTGCAAAGGCCTGTTTTGATTAAGAAGCTAGGCATAGTTTTTGAAAAAGGAAAAAAAATGTTTTAAAAGGAGAAAGGTATGTCTTGATTAAGAGGCCAAACATAGTTTTAAAAGGAAAAAACAGTTGGTTCTTAAAAATACCATGTTTTCTAGATACAACAAAACAGTGTTTAAGGAAGAAAGCGCCTATTATCAGTTTACAAATTTTGTTTGGTATAAAATGTGAAAGGACAGAACTCAGTGATTTCAAAGCAGAAAAGGCATAGTTCTTAGGAAGGAAACCCATATTCATTAAAAGGAAACTGGTTTCTAGTTAATAAGAGAAAAACAGTGCTTAAATAAGATTTCTATTTTTGTTCATTTGAAAGACATGTTTTGATAAGAAAGTTAAGGAAAGCCTAAACAAAGCTATGCCTCCAAAGAAAGTTAGCAAGGCCATATTTCACAAAATATTTGAGCCTGTTACAACTCAGGAAGTAAATGAATCCCCTTCAATTATTTTTAACTTCCATGAGGTGGGCTGCCTTGAGTTTTGCCAAAAAGTCCAGGAGGTCACCAATTACCCTCCCTTAACACAATTGTTCCCCCTGAGGATGCAAGGAAAAAAATTCCACCTAGCAGGTTTGGACTTTAAACTCACTCCTAGGGCTGTCTCCAAAGCAACTAAGATCCCCTATTTAGGGGAAAAGTGGTTCGAACAATCATACCTAGATTTGAATCACTATAAACCCTTTCTAAAACCAAACCATCAGGATACTTGCCAAGCTATTTTCCCTTTTTCTCACTTATTGAGTAGCTATGCCCCCCTCATGAGAGTTATCATGAAGTATTTCACATGTGAAGGGAGTTTTTCCTGGATTTATTCCTATCACATCAGGCTTCTCATGCATTTCACAAGGACTCAGTTGCTAAATCTCCCTTTCTTCCTCTGCAAAATCATAGACAAGATGTCCTCCCTTGTTCAAAAGAGACCTCTGCTCAGCGAAAGCTAGTCTCTTCCATCATTCTCTCATCAAAATCATCATGCTTCAATAGCTTGAAAAGAAAGGAGTGTCTTGGGAGACTTTCATTTCTCATCCAAATTTTGCCACTACCTCTTCATCTCATGGCCCATCTCACATATCCTCCTCACCCTCCACTCACTATTTCTCTCCTCCATGAAGTCAAAATACTCCTCAAAGGCGTACATCTCCCATGATTGGTAGTGAAAAATAGCAGTATTTTGAAAGCAGGAATGAGGTTAGTGGTGATGAGGATCATAGGGACACCTAGCAAAGTAGTGAGCATGAACCAAGTGACAAATTACAGGGCAGTGACCATGAGCAGCAAATTAGTGATGATGAAGACAAACAGAGCAGTGAAAATGAGCAAGAAAACAGTGAGGAAGAAGAGGTGCAAAGTAGTGATGATGAAGAGTAGAAAGCTAGTGGTGATAAAGAGAAAAAGGAATATTTTCAAAGAATTGATGAGGAACACCACAGTCCTCAACAAATTCATGAAACCAAGCAAAGAGATAGTGAAAAAAGCACCTCCCAGCAAAGTGGGGACCATGGTGGCAGCCCACACACAGAGGCTAAAGAAAACAGTGAAGATAATAGCAACATGCAAAGTCCCAATGAAGATATATCTAATGAAGGCAGCCCTCAACAAGTTTAAGATAGTAAGGAGGGTAAACAAGGCAGTCCACAGATAGGCAAAGAAGGCAGTCAAATAGCAGAAAGGGATGATGAAGCTGATAGCCCTAAAGAACATCTTCTAGACAACAATGATGAGGTTGAAGGAAACATATGTCAAGAGGTTCAAAACAGTGATAAAGGTGAAGCAGGAGCAAATGATGATGAAGGCAGCGATGTAAAAAATCAAGTTGAACAAGTTAAAAACCTCCTCTCTCTTCTCCTCAACATAGCCAAGAGCATGTGCTAGCTGCCTCTCCTAGACAAGGGGCCATGACTCTTCGTCCAAAAGTGGCGAGGCCTGAAAACACCAAATCTATAAAGAATAAAATCACTCCAGCAGTGACTAGCAATGTCACTAGAGCACTAAGGAGTAGAGGAAAATTGCCTAAGAAGAGTATTGTTGAATTTCAAAAGAGAAAAAGGAAAAATAATTCTGTCCAAGGGAAGGGTAAAGAAAAATAAAGGGAGTTTTACATCATACAAATAGACAGTGATGTTGGAGATGATGAAGCTAGAATTCTCGAGGATCTTTTGCAAAACAGAGAAGCCCAAATCCATGACTTGGAAACTTATCTAGAAAGGTCAAAGGACTTCATACATGTTCTACAAATGCAAAATAAACAAATGAGTGGTAAAATGGCAGTATATGAGGCCCGGGATTTCAAATACCAAAGGGAAGCCTACAAAGCACAAATCAAGCTTGAAGAGTATATCGGCGAATTTGATGATACAGAAGGAAAAAGAAGCAGCCCTTGTTCGATCTTATCCTCTCACACAATTGCTCGCCCAAGAAATAGGAAATGATAAAGAATCATGGCTTGAAAGAGAAAACAAGAATTTGGAGGATAAATTAGAGAAAGAAAATAGAGAATTGAGTTTTCAAAGGAAGATGACCGGGCACTACAAGAAATTGAACCAATTTTCCCAAAGAAAGCTCAAACTTGCTCAAGAAAGGCTCAAAACTGCCCGAAAGAGGCGCCCAGTAGAAAAAGTGGAGAAAGGCATGTCTAGGCTTGAAATATTGGCATAATCTTCCTTGTATGCTTCTAATAACCCATAAGGGGCTTGCTTGCCAAAAGTGAGCAGATTTTGACATGATTTTGTTTTTTGTGTTTTTTGGCCCTAATTGCACATTTTTCTAGGCACTGCCATGGGTGCTCGGAGCATCCTCAGCTCATGAAAGTCATTTTTTTGGATGGATTAAATTTTGGGGAAGCTACTAATTTTCAAATTCAAAGGAGGTATTTTGGCCCCCCAAAGAGGCAAAAATTACTCATATTTCACCTTTCTACCTCACATATCAGCAGATGAGACCCCCCTGGGTTTTTTCACTTAGTCCACCTTTTGACAGACTTCCAGGGATCATTTTTGGAAAAATAAAGTACTTCCAAAAACTATACATCCAAGGCTTTCCGACGAGCTATAACGAGCCTAATTTCGACATTGGGAGGTCCCTCACAAGTTGTCTGCAAAATAGGATTCTTTCTATTGCTACGCTCCTGTAGCATTTTGGCTAAAAAGGCAGTTTTTTGAATATGCTCCTCCAAATGTGCGTTTAGCAATTTTTATCTCCATGTCAGTGATTAAAAGTCAATTTTCTTTCTATTATTAGCTTAAATAGATATTTTTAAGATATTTTTTCCCTTGGGCTTTGCAAAGCCTCAAGGACAAAATCAGATATTTGTATTAGGCCAATGGCCTTCTAGATGCTATAGGATAGTTTCTTTCTCTTTGGCCTATATATTCCAAGAGATTTCATTGTAACAAGAGGCTGAAATTGATTTTATAGAGAAATAAATTGTATTACAAGCTTTGAAGAAATACTTTGTCTCATGAAGTGGATGATTTCTTGTTTGACTTGGATGGTGGAGGAGGACTATTTGTAGGATTTCATGGCCTGGTGAATGGTATTGTGTTTATTATATGTTATGTTTCCTTAGTTTATCATAAATTTTTTCATGCTTCTTGCTTACTATAGGTCAGTAAACAATAGATTTGAGACATGCCCATGGAGGTACCTCAAGTTTCCTGATTCATTACGGCTTCTATGTTTTTCTTCTTTCTTGGTTATGTCAAAGAATTCTTAACTGCTCTTTGATACCCTAAGAAATTGCTATCAATTTCATTAATGGTTATTATGTATGCTATCTAGTATGATTCACGGTATGCCCTGCTTACTCATAGCTAACCAAAACTCCATCTCTAAAATCTCTCTTTGAAGTATTGGTTGTCTAGTTAAGCCAAAGAGGTCTTGTTTCGATATTTCCCTTTGCCCATGCTCTTCAGTCTTATTTAAAAGTTCCCAATAGCTCAAAATATGATTTTTAGGAGTTCCCTCTTCATATTTTGAGTTGGTTTTTTGTCTTTTTTGTTTTCCCAAAAGTCTGAAGGTGATTTTCCCAAAGTTAGAGGGTCTTATACTTCTATGTATCACTTGAATGTTTATTTTATGCATCTATTAGTTTGAGTTTCATTTATAGTGATTAATGGTAAGCCCTACCACATGAACGTTTGTTGTAAAACTATTTATGCTTTAAAAACCTCTTTGTATTTCACAAAATTAGTTTCCATATCATTTTACTTACACCCAAAGAATCCATTTATCTCGACCAAATCAACCTTGCAATATACCTTGTCCACCATTTGAGATAGTCTCGACCTTTTCGACCCCATAGCATAGTTGATCTGAAAATATTTTTATCTATTTATCCTTTGATCAGTTCTCCCTCAAAAACCTAAAACAAACCAAAACATACTTAACAACTAGCATAAAATCTAACATACAAAAGCAAACAAGTTCACATCCTTTGCATATAGAGAGAGCCATCTCCGAGTCCAGCAAGGCTAGGTCCTAGGGCTCCAAAGTGGGTTTGATGTTACCCTATCATTTGGCTTTCCAATCTTCCAAATCACGGGACCCTAACATAATGGCGATCACGGTGGGACTATGAGTGAATAAACAAACTTAGACCTCCCTAAAAATTTCATCATCCCTTAAGAATACTATCTTATCGACTTACCCCACCACTCACGCTTAATGGCGATCATGGTGGGACCTTGAGTCAAACATCCTAGGTATCCCTTAGGAACTCTCAAAGTCTGAGTAAAAACTTAGAAAAATTAAGTTTTGTCCGAAGAGTATAAACTAGATCTTTCACCATCTTAACAAAATGATGATTCAGTTATAGGAAACTCTTACAAACCTCAGGGCTACATATAAAAACTTAGAAAACCCGAAAAAATATCCCTAGATTGGATTTTTCTCAGTTATTGGTGGTGGACCATAAATACATATCTCTAAAAACAACAAAACATCCACCTGGCAACTCCACTAGCCTCCAGTAGGCCTAATACTCCATAAAAACCAAAAATTTCATAAAATCATACTATCATGTTGACTTGCCTTTCCAAAAAACACAAACTCCATGATGCAGCCTCTGAAATCAGTGACAAAATAAGTACAACTTAGGGATTCAAAAATCTTCATCTAAACATAGGAAATCAACAGAATAACTTGCAAATAGAACTATAGCTTTCTCAACAAACTAGAAAACTATTGAAACTGAGTTCTAAGTAATTTTTGCAAGTTTCCACATAAAAGTTTTCAAGAAAATCATTTTCCTAAAAAACATCTTTTTCAGTATTGGTGGTGGACCATAAATCTCAAGAAAATCCACCTGGCAAGTCCACTAGCCTTCATTTTGTCTTTAAAATTAGTGAAACCCCTAGAGAGGACAACCATCCAAAAAAAAATCACAACTATCATCCTCTCTAAACTTTGACTTTGAAATCTAGCTTCACGAAGAATTAATACCAGATCTCACCTGGACCCGAATCCCCCTTTCATAGTTGATGACCCAGAAAAGATTTTGTGGCAAACTTCTAAAACTGGTAACTTAGCTACCGATAGGACCATCCAGAAAGCAAGCTCTATACCTGAACATCTTACATCCTTGCAAGCTTCCAACTTTGACTTGAGTTCAGTAAAATCCCTTTTAAGAAGCAAGTCGTAAAGTAAAATCAACCTTGACGATCTTGAGCCCTTAGATTTGCAACAGAGTCCTAGTAGAGAAGCCTCACACACTACACCTTCTGATTTTCATCTTCTCCACCACTTTGGCACTTATCACCCCAAATCTGCTCAGAATTAGTCCACAAGTCCAAGTACCTCTGCCACACCCATTCAAACCACCATTGTGCAAATCACCCCATCCCATACTACAAACCCTCATACTGTAAATATACCATCAGCTCCCATCATGGTAGCTTGGTATGCACCTTTAGTGTTACCTCTGCCTTTGGTACCTTTGCAAAATGATTATCAATACCGAATCCCACACTTCATCGGAATTGAGGCTACTACTGCCCAACAACATGTAGGTAAAATCAGTGATGCTTTTGACTACATGGAATTAGAATATGAAACCATATAGATGAGAATGTTCACCCAAAGCCTAGGTGGAGAACCCAAAAAATGGTTAAAAATATTAGCTCCTAACAGTATACATGATCTCCCATCACTTTACCAAAATTTCATAAAAAAGGTGGGAAATCAGGAAAAACCCCATCCAAATCCTTTTCGAATATAAAAATATTAAAAGGAATATGAGGGAAAATGTGCAGGACTATTGCACTAGATTCAACAGTGTCTATAACGCCCTCCCACCTCACATGAAACCTCCACTTGGCTCAGCATTAGCAAAATTTCCTGAAGGTTTCGATCCAAATATGACATACCAACTAAGAGAAAGAGACCCCGCAACTTTAGAAGAAATGAAAAAGGTAGCTATTAGTGCCGAAGCCAACCTAGCTGAAAAGAGAGCTAGAATCAGAACAGAAAAGAAAGTCACATACCGAGATGAGGCCATGCCTTCAGTTTCCTCCTTAGATCCTAGAATAACAACCTGGTTAGATCCATGGAAAAAATGTGCGAAAGAATAAATCTGAATGAAAAAGCACCTCTTAAGGACAACCATCCAAACCCTCAAAATAGAAACCGAAACCAAAACTTTAGAAGAGACCCACCTCAGAACAAACCAATGCTAAATGACCAACAGATCAGGCCACCTTTCAATGAAAACTATGTTGATGAGTTAAAAAGAGATATGGAACCACTTGATGAAAATCACTTAAACTTGATAGGTTCTGATAGCAAGGGTGAGGTTTTCCTCACAGAAGAAGAACACATTTTCTTCTCCTCAAATCAAAATGAAGAAAATTATGAGGACCCCGTAGATCTTGAGGTAGGATTAGAAAATGCTATAATGGAAGTCCACAGCCAATATGATCTTAGGAGTAAGAAAAGCCAATAAAACTCTAAGAAAGGTAGCTCAGATACTGTTGTTACCAAAACCCCTGATACCATTCTTAAAAGAACAACAGATAGTAACAAAATCATGGCTAAGAAAACTGACCAAAACAAATACAAAGCTAGTCAGGCAAGCCTTGATCCTAACTGTCCTAGTACCTCTACTAAGATTCCCGAAACAACTGTATTGAACAAAACCCCAAATCAAAATCAGCAAATTAAGAATATAGAGAAAGTGATGGCTGAAAAAAATGAAGCAAATATATCTGAACTACAAGCACCCTTCAGCTTTGAAGGGGAAATTGCCAAAATTAAGATCACCGTGCCTCTCACTAAAATTATTGCCCAAATCTCATACAAATCTCAAGTGCTAAAGGTCCTAAACATAGGAAATGATGCATATACTTTACACCTAGCTGATGATACCCCTGAGGTGTTGTTTGGACCAAAAATAGAAGGAAAATATCAAGAGGGAACCAATCTTCCTTTTTACATTAGTCTGAATATACATGACCAAATCCTACATAATGCCATGCTAGATTTCGGGGCCTCTCACAATCTCATGCCGAAAATAGTAATGGAAAGATTAGGCCTAGAAATAACAAAACCTTATAAAGACTTATATTCATTTGATTCAAGCAGAGTCAAGTGTTTAGGCCTGATAAAATATCTTTGTGTCAGTTTGGCCCAAGTACCTACAAAACACCTGTTCATGGACATAGTGGTAGTAGAAATCCCTCCCAAGTATGGAATGCTTTTATCCAGATCTTGGGGGGACAAGCTTCAAGGAAATATTCAACTATATATGTCTTATGCCACCATTCCCGGGTTTAATCAAACAAGAATACTGTATCGGGAATCACAGATGAAATATATGGTCAGTAGCCAAGAAAGGCTAGATAACATCCTTATGTATTCCATACATTTAGACCTAAATTCCTTCATTTTACATACTGATGAATACATTGATAAATAGGTAGGAGAAATTGAAACAAATCTAGGCACACCGCATCAGCCGCCCCAGATTCTCTATGATGAGCTGGATACTCAAAACTATCATGACCATGAACAATTATGTCTTGAAGAGTGGGAGTTTGATTTTCTAGAAATAGAGATAAATCAGAAAACAGAACACATTATACACCCTCAAGCAAGTTGCTCAAACCAAGGAAAAACATCAAAAGTACAATCAGAAACTTTTTTCAAAACAAAAGCACTGGAAGGATTACATAGTACAAATCTTTTTGAAAATTAGGGGAGTCTTATGTTCTTACCATACTTAAATGATTCACCATCCCAAAACCTTACCTCTCCAAGTAAAGCTTTAACTTTTTCAACCACTTTTATGAATTCAGGGAAAATGTCTAATGAATTCAATGAAGAGGAATATGATGACAACATTCCCAAGACACCTGAGTTAATCGAACTAGCTAAAATTCTGTCATTTCACCAGAGATTAAGAACTGCTAGAGTATGTAAAATTGTTCAAGATACTAATACATGTCAGGAAAATAGTTTAAAACACTGTGACAATGCTATCATTTCAAGAAGTAACCCTTACAAAAAGAAATGCAAAATTCTTGGTCAAACATTAACAATTAAAGACAAAGAAAGTGGACATAGGATATGTGTAGATTTCAGGAACATATATAAACCTCCCCCGAACAACACTTACATCCTTCCCAAAACATATCATACCATACAGAAGCTAGGATTTTCTAATCATATGTATTTTCAAAGTTATGTTTCAAGATATCATCAGTTAATTCCTCTTCAAAGCAAACAGCTTAAAGATTTTTTAAAATACACTGGAAGCAGTTCCAAATTCAAACCTAGAGTTGCAAAACTACCAGACACTAAAGACAGGTTCCTGAAGGCCATGTTTCTAGTTTTGAATTTCTTCATTATGATGTACCTTGACGATGTCATCATCTGTTTTAAAAATGATAAAGAGTATCTGTATTACCTAAAGAAGATGTACAACAAAGGCAGGAGCAGAAATCAAAGGTATAAAGAAAAGCAGCAAGCAGATATAGAATTTTTCAAAGATTCATGCAAGGACCCTTATGTTGTGCTTGAAAGGGAAAATTTTCCAAACTTTTCTTTTCAAGAGCTGACCGAACCAAGAGCATCGGGAGATCCCTTTGAAGACAAAATACTCAAGTTCCACCATTTTCAAGATTTCTAGTTTCAAAAACATTTTCACTCATTGTACATATCATTGTTTGAAGAAATAAATCAAAAAACCAAAAATACAAAAACTGTAAAAAAATTGAAAAGAGGGCGTTTTTAGAAAATAGCAGAAAAGCCCCATGTTAAAAAATAGTCATGCTGAAAGTGCGCAAGTCTAAATGACACTACGACTGTTCAAAATATATCTAGTTATCTAGCCTAATCATAACTGAACATGTTTTAAATTGATTGTTGATAAACTACTGAAAGAAGTGATAGTCAAAATGTGGGACTTGTCAAAGAAAGTAGATTAGGAAAAGATGTTGGTTCCACATGCTCAAAACAGAATCAAAGAGAAAAACAGGGATGAAAAACAAACTATGTATCCTAGCCCTGTTTTTTCTAAATCTCATTTTGTGCGAAAATAATATTTGTGTGCAGCTTGTCTTTATGCCACAAAGACATGACAAATCAGACCTTATAATCCTGATTTGGTCATTTTTCAATTTCATGTTTTAGTTTAGTGAATGAAATCCTGTCAAACATCTTAATCTTGACAGTCGATCTAGCATAGGTAGAGAATCAAAGGAGTTCATCACTCTAATCTGAACTCCCAGAAGATATAAGTGTAGAAGTAGATAGTTTTCCTTTTTTCAAAAAATTATCATGTCAAAGGGTTACTAGTCCAAGCGCACCTAAAGAAGAAATTTTTTTAGGAGATATAGCTGGGTAGGTATAGATGAGGTTGATGCTAATAATGCTGTAAATTTTCAGAAATAACATCAAGAAAGAGAGAAATTTGCGCCAATGGATAAGGCACTAGTCTTCACAAGCTAGAGATCTGCAATTCTGGACACCTCATGAAAGGGAGTTGCCCTCCCCAAATGGAGCCACTGTTAGTCATCAGTATTTTTACCTATTTTTATGACTAGATTCCTTGGCCGAGTTTTCTAGAAGCTAATCTATATCTATAAATTTGTCATCTAGAAAACACCTCAAATTTTTTTTTGTCTTCCTATCCCCTCTCCTTCAGCCTATAATGAGAAAAACCCTTCATTTTCCCTACCTATCACAATTCAGCAAAGCCTCCCTGTCTATAGATGTTATAAGTTTTCCTCTCTACCATAAAAATCCTTTGTTTTTCATGCAACTCACTGTCCAACATTTAACAAAGTGTCTACCTCTCTCTCACTGATCACTTTGTCATGTGATAACCTACTCATGCCCAAGAGGCTATTCAAAATCCATGAAAAAGTATGTAGGTCTAGGTGATGGTGTTTTACAGAAACTTCCTTGGCGAGACTGTTTTAAGCCAAAAAATTTGCCTTCAATATCAGTCAGCCATCATGTCTTGTTATTTTCCAAAGCCAGAATCCTTGTCTATCCCTAGGTCACGCACCATCAAAGATGTCAATTTTTTTTGTTTCTAGCAAGGCTCAGGAATGTTCAAATCAGGAAATGAAGGAGTTTCCCTATCTGAAGAAATATACTTAGATCAGACATGATCCCCATGAAACATTGAAGAAGCCCTCCAAACTTCAAAAGCATATGTTTTTACATCTCTGCAGGGATGTACTGATTGATGACACTAAGTAGAGTATAAGCAAAGAGGAGCACCTCAGGAGAAAGTTTCATGCTTTATCAGTTTACTATGGAAGTCAAAAGAAGTGCAGATTATGGCCAGCCTTACAAATCAGTCTTATACCACCAACAATGATAGTCTTCTGGAGAAAAGGGCTTTAAAGCAAATTAGGCATCACATTGAAAGTAGAAGAAGGACAGCTGCTTCTTATACTTCATCAAGAACTAAACTTTGAAAGGATGTCATAGACAAGTTTACCGCACCTTATAAAAACACAGTCAAGGGAAGAAAGAGTTGTTTCAAGGATGCATCACAGTGAGTGCTCACCACCTACAAAGCACTGTATTTACTCCTGAATATTCCCAGTAATTTTATGCAAAAGGGATGTACTTTACTGAAAGCTCCTCATGAAGCAAAGGGCATTATGATTCAAATCATTTCATCAAGGAGAAGTACCAAGGATTCACTGTTTCCTTCTATTTTGTATTTTTCAAAGCAAAGAGACAGGGGTCACTGTTTTGAAATGAATGAAGTTTATAGTCTTCAAGACCTCCATCAGCAGATTAGTAGGGTGCCTTATAGTAGCTCTGAAGGGTCACAAAGACTGTGTTTTGGAAGTCTCCTTCAAAATATGGGCAGAGGGTAAAGGGAAAATCTCAAAGGGCCTAGATTTGGAATAGGTAGCTTTCCTCAAAAGTTAACATTGAAAAATCAAAGACCTCCTTCCAGAGAAGGAAGGGCACCCTTCATAGTCCTAAAGAAACCCCCTTAAATGACAAGAACAGGATCCATTTTGAAAGATAAACATGGTTTGTCTAAAAGAGCCACTAAAAGTTTGTGCATGGACATTTTCCAGTTGGTTGACAGAGGTCAAAAATCACCCATACAGTTTATCAAACATTGAGGGCCCACAGACAACTTGTTCAATAATATTTCTCAAATGGTAGACAGAGATGGAAAAAACACAGTGCTTACAAGGCCTCCTTCACAAAAAAATCATAGGGCCCACAGAAAGTTTGTTCAAAAGACAAATTTTCAAATGATGTAGCAGTATTAGATGAAAGGAGATTGTTGTGTTTTAAGAAGGCCTCGTTCAATTATGAGAAAATGGAAAAAACACAGTGTTTACAAGGCCTCCTTCACAAATAAGCAGAGGGCCAAGTCATCAAGTGTTAAATCTATTTTTAAGAAAAACCATCAGGGAAAATATTGAGCTTAAAAGGTCTTGTCATGAAGACAACATGAAAAAAAGGAGAGAAATCAGTTAGTAAACAGGCTAAGTTGTTTCAAGATATTCCAGAGTGATAAATGGAAAAGATCACATGTTACCCATAATGGTCTATTCAAAGTAACAGAGAAAAATTATGTGAAAAGACCTTCTTCACATCATGAACCAAGGATTTACATAATGGTGTTTAAGATGTTGCAATATTAATGTTTTTGTAATCCTTTTCATATGACAATTACAAGGGTAAAATGTCAAGGAGAAACTTTTTTCAATTGATAAAAAGGTTGGGCATGTTTCTATTTAAAGGGAAAAATTTGCAAATACCAAAAGGAGGGAAGAAAGGGCGTTCAAAAAATGTTTTAAAAGGAGCTATAAAAGCTCTCAAAGTTGAGTCCACTTTCCATTTTACAAACAAGCTAAAGGAAGAGCGTTTCTCTCAAAAACTTGGGCAAGCAATGGAAGAATTTCATGACATGACGCGCCTGTATGTTGGCGCGACGCACTTGTAGCATTTTTACAAAGGAATCTGAATGTGACACGACGCGCCTGAAAAATTGTGCGATGTGCCTGTGGTTTTCACCCGCTCGGCATTTAGAGGGCGCCCAGGGCCCGACCCGATAGCTCCACCACGGCGTGCAGGTGCTATGTGCCTATGCACAGGAGCGTAGCACCGCTCAAACAGCCTCCAATTCACATCAAATCAGATCTTTGCCTAGAGAAAATTTCTCCAAAAGCGCACAAACACATTTTGAGAGGTATTTACTGTGCTCTCTGCCTAAGTTTTGAGTTTGAAGAGGTGTTAAGAGTCAAATGGGTTAAGAAGAAAAACACAGTCCCATTGAAGGCAAAAACACTATTTATGCTAAAAACCACCATGTTTACAAATATAGAACAAAACAATGATTGAAGAGAATAGCCTATTGTTTGATTACAAAGGCCTGTTTTGATTAAGAATCCAGACATAGTTTTTGAAAAAGGAAAAACAGTGTTTTAAAAGGAGAAAGGTTTGTTTTGGTTAAGAGGGAAAACATATTTTTAAAAGGAAAAAACATTTGGTTCTTAAAAATACCATGTTTGCTAGATACAGCAAAACAATGTTTAAGGAAGAAAGTGCCTATTATCAATTTACAAATTTCTTTTGGTGTAAAAATTTAAAGGACAGAACTCAGTGATTTCAAAGCAGAAAAGGCACAGTTCTTAGGAAGGAAACCCATCTTCATTAAAAGGAAACTAGTTTCTAGTTAATAAGAGAAAAACAATGCTTAAATAAGAGTTCTATTTTTGTTCATTTGAAAGACCTGTTTTGCTAATAAAGTGAAGGAAAGCCTAAACAAAGCTATGCCTCCAAAGAAAGTCATCAAGGGTAGATTTCACAAAAGATTTGAGCCTGTTACAACTCAGGAAGTAAATGAATCCCCTTCAATTGTTTTTAACTTCCATGACATGGGATGCCTTGATTTTTAGCAAAAAGTCCAGGAGGTCACCAATTACCCTCCCTTAACACAACTGTTCGCCCTGAGGCTACAAGGAAAACATGTCCACCTAGTAGGTCTGGACTTTAAACTCACTCCTATGGATGTCTCCAAAGCAACTAAGATCCCCTATATAGGAGAAAAGTGGTTCAAACAAGCATACCTATATCTAAATCACTATAAGCCCTTTCTAAAACCAGACTATCAAGATGCTTGCCAAGATATTTTCCCTTTTTTCTCACTTATTGAGTAGCTATGCCCCCCTCATGAGAGTTATCATGAATTATTTCACATGTGAAGGGAGGTTTTCCCGGATTTATTCCTATCACATCAGGCTTCTCATGCATTTCACAAGGACCCAGTTGCTAAATCTCCCTTTCTTCCTCTACAAAAGCATAGACAAGATGTCCTCTCTTGTTCAAAAGAGACCTCCTGCTCAGCAAAAAGCTAGTCTCTTCCATCATTCTCTCATCAAAATCATCATCCTTCACTATCTTGAAAAGAAAGGAGTGTCTTGGGAGACTTTCATTTCTCATCCAGATTTTTCCACTGCCTCTTCATCTCATGGCCCATCTCACATATCCTCCTCACCGTCCACTCACTATGTCTCTCCTCCATCAAGTCAAAATACTCCTCAAAGGCAAACATCTCCCATGATTAGTAGTGAAAAAGAGTAGTCTTTTGAAATCAGGCATGAGGTTAGTGGTGATGAGGAACTTAGGGACACCCAGTAAAGTAGTGAGCATGAACCAAGTGACAAATTACAGGGTGGTGACCATGAGAAGCAAATTAGTGATGATGAAGACAAACAGAGCAGTGAAAATGAGCAAGAAAACAATGAGGAAGAAGAGGTGCAAAGTAGTGATGATGAAGAGCATCAAGCTAGTGGTGATAAGGAGAAAAATGAAGATGTTCAAAGCATTGATGAGGAACACCATAGTCCTCAACAAAGTCATGAAACCAAGAAAAGAGACAGTGAAAAAAGCACCTCCCAGCAAAGTGGTTACCATGGTGGCAACCCACACAGAGAGGCTAAAGAAAACAGTGAAGATAATTGCAGCATGCAAAGTCCCAATGAAGACATTCCTAATGAAGGCAGCCCTCAACAAGTTCAAGACAGTAAGGAGGGTAAACAAGGCAGTCCACAGACAGGCAAGGAAGGCAGTTAAATAGCAGAAAGGGATGATGAAGCTGACAGCCTTAAAGAACATCTTCTAAATAGCACTGATGAGGTTGAAGGCAACATATGTCAAGAGGTTCAAAATAGTGATAAAGGTGAAGCTGGAGCAGATGATGATAAAGGCAGCGATGTAAAAAATCAAGTTGAACAAGTGAAAAAACCTCCTCTCTCTTCTCCTCAACATAGCCAAGAGCATGTGCTAGCTGCCTCTCCTAGGTAAGGGGCCATGACTCTTCCTCGAAAAGTGGTGAGGCCTAAAAACACAAAATCTACAAAGAAGAAAATCACTCCAGTAGTGACTAGCAATGTCACTAGAGTGCTAAGGAGTAGAGGCAAATTGCCTAAGAAGAGTATTGTTGAATTGCCAAAAAGAAAAAGGACAAAGCAATCTATCTAAGGCAAGGGTAAAGAAAAGGATGAACAACAGGAGAGTAGTCATGAAAATAAAGGGAGTTTGACATCATATAAATAGACAGTGATGCTGGAGATGATGAAGCTAGAATTCTCGAGGCTCTTTTGCAAAATAGAGAAGGCCAAATCCATGACTTGGAAACTAATCTAGAAAGGTCAAAGGACCTTATACATGTTCTAAAAATGAAAAATAAACAAATGAGTGGTCAAATGACAGTTTATGAGGCCTGAGCTTTCAAATACCAAAGGGAATCCTACAAAGCACAAATCAAGCTTGAAGAGTATATGGGCAAATTTGATGATAACAAAGGAAGAAGAAGCAGCCCTTGTTCGATCTTATCCTCTCACAGAATTGCTCGCCCAAGAAATAGAAAATTATAAAGAATCATGGCTTGAAAGAGCCAAAAAGCATTTGGAGGATAAATTAGAGAAAGAAAACAAAGACTTGAGTTTGCAAAAGAAAATGACCGGGCACTACAAGAAATTGAACCAATTTTCCCGAAGAAAGCTCAAACTTGCTCAAGAAAGGCTCAAAACTACTCGAAAGAGGCGCTCGGTAAAAAGAGTGGAGAAAGGCATATCTGGTCTTGAAATCTTGGCCTCAGATTCCTTGCGTGCTTCTAAGAACCCACACGGGGCTTGCTCGCCAAAATTGAGCAAATTTTGACATGATTTTGTTTTTTGTCCCTAATTGCACATTTTTCTAGGCACTGCCATGGGTGCTAAGAGCATCCTTAGCTCATGAAAGTGATTTTTTTGGATGGATTAAATTTGGGGGCAGCTACTCACAAATTTTCAGATCAAAAGGAGGTGTTTTGGTCCCCCAAAGAAGAAAAAATCAGTCAAATTTCACCTTTCTGCCTCACATATTAGTAGATGAGACCCCCCTGGGTTTTTTCACTCAGTCCACATTTTGATAGAATTATAGGGATCATTTTGTGAAAAATCAAGTAGTTCCAGAAACTAGACATCCCGGGCTTTCCAACGAGCTATCACGGGCCTCGTTTCAACATAGGGAGGTCCCTCAAAAGTTGTCTTTAAAACAGGGTTCTTTTTGCTGCTATGCTCCTGTAGCATTTTGGCTAAAAAGGTAGTTTTCTAAATATGCTCCTCCAAAAGTGCGTTTAGCTATTTTTATCTTCATGTCAGTGATTAAAAGTCAATTTTATTTCTATTATTAGCTTAAATAGATATTTTTGAAGATATTTTGTGCATTGGGCTTTGCAAAGCCTCAAGGACAAAATCAAATATTTATATTAGGCCAATGGCCTTCTAGATGCTCTAGGATAGTTTCTTTCTCTTTGGCCTATATATTCCAAGAGATTTCATTGTAACAAGAGGCTGAACTTGATGTTATAGAGCAATACATAGTATTACAAGCTTTGAAGAAATACTTTGTCTCATGAAGTGGATGATTTCTTGTTTGACTTGGATGGTGGAGGAGGACTGTTTGTAGGATTCCATGGCTTGGTGAATGGTATTGTGTTTCTTATCTGTTATGTTTCCTTAGTTTATCATACATGTTTTCATGCTTCTTGCTTTTTCTAGGTCAGTAAAGAATATATTTGAGGCATGCCCATGGAGGCACCTCAAGTTTCCTGATTCATTACAACTTCTATGTTTTTCTTCAATCTTGGTTATGTCAAAGAATTCTTAACTGCTCTTTGATACCCTAAGAACTTGTTATCAATTTCATTAATGGTTATTATGTATGCTATCTAGTCTGATTCATGGTATGCCCTGCTTACTCATAGCTAACCAAAACTCCATCTCTGAAATCTCACTTTGAAGTATCGGTTGTCTAGTTAAGCCAAAGAGGTCTTGTTTTGACCTTGCCCTTTGCCCATGTTCTGCAGTCTTATTTCAAAGTTCCCAATAGCTCAAAATATGATGCTTAGGAGTTCCCTCTTCATAGTTTGAGTTGTTTTTTTGTCTTATTTGTTTTCCCAAAATTCTAAAGGTGATTTTCCCAAAGTTAGAGGGTTTATGCTACTATGTATCACCTGAATGTTTATTTTATGCATCTATTAGTTTGAGTTTTATTTATAGTGATTAATGGTTAGCCCTACCACATGAATGTTTGCTGTAAAAATATTTATGCTTTAAAAACCTCTTTGTCTTTCACAAAATTAGTGTCCATCTCATTTCACTTACACCCAAAGAATCCATTTATCTCGACCAAATCGGCCTTGCAATATACCTTGTCCACCATTTGAGAAAGTCTTGACCTTTTCGACCCCATAGCGCAGTTGATCTGACAATATTTTTATCTATTTATCCTTTGATCAGTTCTCCCTCACAAACCTAAAACAAACCAAAACATACTTCACAACTAGCCTAAAATTTAACATACATAAGCAAACAAGTTCACATCCTTTGCATATAGAGAGAGCCCTCTCTGAGTCCAGAAGGCTAGGTCCTAGGGATCCAAAGCTGGTTTGATGTTACCTTGTCATTTTTCTTACCAATCTACCTATTATTGCCTAAATCTACCTCAGGCTAAAGGAAGGCAGAGTTCAGGGTAACATCAAACCACGCTCAGTTTGGTAGCTAGCCCTACTAGAACAGGAGAGGGCTCTCTCTGGGTCAATCTCAGCAAAAATAATCAATAGGGCTTGAGATGACTTGAAATAAAAGCTAATTTCAGGTTAGGTATATAATTAACAGAGTTTTATTGTGTTTTTGGGGGTTTTTGTTGGATCAAAGGGAAAGGCAGTTTTGGGTGCGGGGATTAGGCCTAGTTTTTGCAGAGTCCTGATTGGGGAAAGGAACGCAATTGTTTTGATGCTTTAGATTGAATGAATGGATGGATCATACCGGTGAGGAGCTGAAGAGGGCAAGAGGGTCTCAAGATTCCTCCTCAAATAGATGAAAACATAGAAAATTAAACAAAACTAAAGGCAGAGAAAAAACAAGCTAATGAATTCCACCTTTAACACTGATTTGTTTAATTAAAGAAGAAAGGAGAGATGAAATGATACACATAAAAATCAGTGAACGTACAGTTACATAGATAAACACACCATCAAAACACAGAGCCACATGGATCCCAAAAAGTGTTGCAAACCCTGGTCTATTCCTTTGCCAAAAATGCAGAGATGAAATAAACAATGAAGTGTTAAGCAATCCCAAGTGTCCAACCCTGAAAATGACTTAGAAAATACATCATATAGACAAGCCTAACCCACTCCCATGCCTCTAGGGGTCGAGCTCATCATTCTAGGAGTTGTTTCAACCATATCTAAACTAGGAACTAGAAAATAGGCAATGAAACAACTTGCCTCTATATGCTCGGAAACTGATCCCTTCACTTACATTTCACCATTTGGTGAATGAATCTTCTAGAATGAGTGAAAATGTGCCAAAATTACATCATTATCATGAAATTAAATCAATTTACATCAAAAGTTACATGAAAAAGTGAAACTGGCCAAAACTAGGCGAAATCCTGAGCTGCTGAGTGAAAAATAGGCCAAATTCCTCTATGCACCGCGCCTGAAATCTCTATGCGTAGCACAACTTTGAGGCTGATTTTTAGGGCCTTCCTGAAGTACAAATTGAGTGTAGGATAGCTCGTTGGAAAGCCCTACCTATCTACTTTCAAACCCTAAGAAGCAGTTTTTGACCAAACGAGAGGGTTTATGATTTGGCATCCAAATTCTTATAATCCACTTCAATCAGCACCAAACATGTTAATGGAAATTTCATAAACTTACTTGGAGTGAGGAAAACTGAGTTGATTTGAATTTTTGTGGAGAAAAGGTGAAAATTTCCCTTGTCGGTCCTGTGCACCGCGCGCACAACCCAGTGCGTCACGCACTTTATATGCGCCGCGCAGGAACAAAAATACACTGTGCAAAGTGGACCTATGCACCACGCACTTTATATGCACCGCAACCTTCACCCAATGCGCCGCGCAGGTAGCTCATCCACAATTTCGGCTTTAAACCACTGTTTCACTCTCCACAATTTTTCTCTTTGCTCTTTGATAACATTTGCATGCAAATGAAGCTTAAACTTGGAAAGATCTTATAAATATCAATGCATTTTGATTTTTCATTTTGACAAACCCACTTTCTAATATGGCAGAACTTTGGCACTTTCACTTTTCTAATACAAAATCTGTTTTTGGCTTCCGCATTGATTTTTTGGCTGATGATGAATTTCTTGTCTATGTTTTGCAGGGATAGCTGGCATTGGATTTGGCAAAGGCGACTAGGGTTGCACCTGAAGATCTTCATAACTGAAAAACTTTGAAAATTACATGGCATTTATTACAAAAGATAAAATGGACGATTTTTCTCCAAAACAAAGTTTTGAAGAAAAGTCATGATCAAATATTGCGATGATGAAATTTTTGCAGTGGAAATTTATTCGAAAATTCCTCATGTGTCTGCTAGCATTATTGGACACTTTGAAGACTAAATTAATGAAACCCTAAACCTAATGAGACTGAAAAACCCTAACAAGACTCTTTTCCCATCAAAATACCAAACCTTGACTGTGAATGACTTGAAAATGATTTTGATGAATAGAATTGGACCAGTAGGTACAAGACATGAGGAACATGAGTAAAAAGCCCCCTACCATCAGAAAATCCATGCCCCTAACGGAATGCAGATGACTGAACTGAATGAGAAACCTAAAATGAAATGCAACAAAAGATATTTTGATCTCTGACGGAGGGATGAAAAGACCGACTCTAACATTGGCTCCAATGGGGATGGTAGCTCCTTGGAGGTGCCAAGAACTACAGATCTTTGGGAGAGCAGACAGTGCCTTCATCCATTTGGCAATGGAGTCAAAACACGAAAACTGGCATTATGCAGACTGGATAAAACTGAAAACCATAATAAAACCAAACATGACTAAAAAATAACTAACAAACTGGAAAGATGCTCATAATTGAGCTTATTCATCAAACCTACTCTAATTGTTCTTTTCACCGCCTGATCAAGTGAAATGGAATAGCCAATGCAACCATGTAAGCATCCTGGCTGTTATTTGATTTCTTCCCAAATTCTTTCTGATACGCAGGAAAAGGGAAGAATAGAAAGGAAACTCCCATGGAAACTTGGAATCAAGTTGACTGCTGATAAAATTGGAAAGCATTAATTGACTGGATGACTTCAAGAATACTGTGAAAGGATCTTCATAAACATAGCTATTGATTTCCATTAACACATTACTGCTCTGATCTAGGTAATCTTCATAGATGGATATTAATATTTTCCTCACATCTGTGTTGTCTTTCTTTGGTGACAGCAGCAGGCTGTCAAAAGGATCCTGAATTTAGTGAATAACCAAACTCTGTTGCTGATTCCAAACAGAACAAAAGTCTCCTTTATCAATCTCCTTATATGACTGCAAACCTTGGTATGGGCTTTGAAATGAAAAATCTATTAAACAAGAAAATGAAGGCGACTTCTGAATACGATTATTATCAACATTCTTTTCTGGCACATGGTTAGCCAATGGAGAAGAACCTTTACAGCAAACAGCATCCAACACACAAGCAATAGGATCATCAAAAACTTGAAAAGACTGCTGCAAGTTATCCATTGAAACTGTATGACATCCTAGTGGCTGTTCATCTTTTTCTTTAGAGATATTACAAATATTCTGCTTTATAAACTGAAATGCTTCGAAACAAAAGGGTACATAATCCTCTTGCATCACTAAATCATGCATTTCGGCTTCCACACCTTCATCTGTAATCTGACCTTCAATTGCATTTGGTGGCTTCAAATCTAGTGCTAGGGAGGGTTTTGTATCCAAAATGATTTCATCAGTCATTTCAGGGGAATATTTCTCATTAAAAACTTGCTCAAGAATTTCGCTATCTGTCTCATCCTCAACATTAAAACTGAGATATTGTTGATTTCCTAAAGGCTTCTCATTTGAAGATTTACTATGCAATTTACCCTTCAAAAACTGGAATGACTCAAAACAAAATGGTATGGAGTGATCTTGTATCATTTGATCATATGTGCCAGCTTCCATGTCTTCATCTACAACTTGAAAATCAATGGCTTTCGGGGGCTGAAAATATGAATATGAGAAGTCTTGAACAAGGTTTTCATTGCCCTCAAGATGGTCCAAATCAAGACTTGTTGATAGTTGATTTCTGATTGCATGGAAGTTGTCTCTGATGAACTGAAATGAATATAAAAAAAAATGCAAATATCCTTCACTTACTTCAAAATTTGCTGCACTTTCCTCGTCATTTCTGTAGCTGATATGTGATGGCTGATCATTGTATTCAAACTGCTAAAAGTGAACTTCCTCCTTCCACAAACTAGCTGCTGATTTTTCTGCAAGATTAGCTTCTATTTGGAGAACATAATCATCATCATACTGATCAAACTGAGGCAAATCATCAAACATACATGTCAAATCGATAGATCTCTCTTCTCCAAGATGATCTACAAAACAATCATTATCAGATCTATGACAACTGGGATAAGAAGCAAAATGTTTTGGATCAGCCACTTTTTCATGAACGTCATTTTAATTTTTTGCAGTCATTTTCTGCACCATCTCTTCTACTGTGTTTACCAAAATGTTAAGCTTACCTCTAAAGGTGTCAGGTGCTCTGCAACATTCTTCTTTTCTTCTTCCTTCAGCCTTGCTCTTTTGATCAACAAATTAGATTCTACATTTACTGCACTGTTCTGTATTTTTTCAAGTGTTGCAACATTCCTTTCTCTCAGCTGAAACTCCATTTCCGGATCAAAATAACCTAGGTAATGTAAGAGGGCCGAGCCAGGAGGGGGTCTTATATAAACAGGTATCGAATAACATACTCGATTGAATCCAGCAGAAAACTATTGTACCGTTTCCCTTGACTGTCTTTTTAGCTGGGCATACTCATCTAAAATAAGGAAAGGGTTCTGTCCGATCACCCACCTATCCGATCCCCACCTGTCAAGGAAAAATTTGACGAACTGCTAGAAATCTGAGATGCTCACATCAAGCAGGGCTTTGAACCAACTCTTGACTTTTCCTTGCAAAGAAAGAGCAAAAAGCCTAATACTAACATCTTCTTCATCAACTTCAAAAAGGTCTAGAAAAGTCTCAACATTCTGCACATGTTGCTCAGCGTTGACATTGTTACATTCACCGTCAAATCTCGGCAAATATAGGTAATAATTTGCAGGGAAAGCATGGAGAACATAAGGTAAAACAAGAGGTTTATACCTATCTAGGACTATAAAAGGTGAAGGATTATATACAAGAGCTATGGGATTAGTTTTTTTTTCTTTAGGCTCATCACTCTAAAGAGAGTCATCATAAGATGTGGGAAAAGCAAGGAGGCCAGGATCAAAGACAAACTCAATATTTACACTTTTTGAATAGGTCGAGTGCAGATTTTGATCACCTTTATCATACAACAAATTCTGAAAAAAATTTAGGACAGCTTCAAGAATAGAAAAGAATTAATTTACAAGAAAGCAGACTAGATCCTGAATACCATTCCACTTTCAATACATGAACTTAGTGTAAGATCCTTCCATTTTCTCAGAGAAAGAGTTAGTCCTCCAGTGGAGTCTCTACATTGAGTTGGAGTCACCAGGTGAATGATTTCATCCTTCTTATGTCTGATCGTTGTCCATCATCAGCAATCAGATCTGAACTTGATACATGTACTGGGGAAATTTATAAGTTATATGTTACGTTTAAAAACTAGACCGGAGATTGACTGAAGCAACATTTATCTACTTTCGCTAATGCAAAGCAAGAGTGTTTCGAAGGCTACCTAGCATAACTTCAGGCTCCGTCTGTAGCTTATAAAACAAATAACACCAACAAGAAAACCATTTTCTTCCCCATTATGGTTACCACTATGTTATTGCCTAAATCTACCTCAGGCTGAAGGAAGGCAGACTTCAGGGTAACATCAAACCACGCTTAGTCTAGTAGCTAGCCCTACCAGAATAGGAGAGGGCTCTCTCCGGATCAATATTAGCAAAAATAATCAATAGGGCTTGAGATGACTTGAAATAAAAGCTAATTTTAGGCTAGGTATATAATTAAAGGAGTTTTATTGTGTTTTTGGGGGTTTTTGTTGGATCAAAGGGAAAGGCAGTTTTGGGTGCGGGGATTAGGCCTAGTTTTTGCAGAGTCCTAATTGGGGAAAGGAAGGAAATTGTTTTGACGCTTTAGATTGAATGAATGGATGGATCAAACTAGTGAGGAGCTAAAGAGGGAAATAGGGTCTCAAGAGTCCTCCTCAAACAGATGAAAACATGGAAAATTAAACAAAACTAAAGGCAGAGCAAAAACAAGCTAATGAATTCCACCTTTAACGATGATTTGTTTAATTCAAGAAGAAAGGAGAGAGGAAATGATACACATAAACATCAGTGAAATTACAGTTACATAGAGAAACACACCATCAAAACACAGAGCCACATGGATCGCAAAAAGTGCTGCAAATCCTGGTCTATTCCTTTGCCAAAAATGCAGAGATGAAATGTACAATGAAGTGTCAAGCAATCCCAAGTGTCCAACCCTGAAAATGACTCAGAAAATACATCATATAGACAAGCCTAACCCACTCCCATGCCTCTAGGGGTCAGGCTCATAATTCTAGGAGTTGTTTCAACCATATCTAAACTAGGAACTAGAAAATAGGCAATGAAACAACTTGCCTCTATATGCTAGGAAACTGATCCATTCACTTACATTTCACCTTTTGGTTAATGAATCTTCTAGAATGAGTGAAAATGTGCCAAAATTACATCATGATCATGAAATTACATCAATTTACATCAAAATTTACATGAAAAAGTGAAACTGGCCAAAACTAGGCGAAATCCTGAGCTGCTGAGTGAAAAATAGGCCAAATTCCTCTATGCGCCGCGCCTGAAATCTCTATGCGTAGCACAAATTTGAGGCCGATTTTGAGGGCCTTCCCGAAGTACAAATTGAGTGCAGGATAGCTCGTTGGAAATCCATACCTATATAATTTCCAACCCAAGTGGAATTTCTAAATTTAGTCGCCATTTTCCCCTCCAAAAGTTCAATCTCCCAACACTGCTTCTTGTGTGTGCAAAAGGTGGCAAAAAGGCCATTTTTAGGGTGTTTTTAACCCTTTAGGCAACCCAGAACTTGATGAAATCCTTAGTTAATCCATGAGCATGCATAAATTTTGATAAAAAACCTAGAAATGCAAAGTTTTTCTCCTGAAGAGCTGACAATTATAAGCGCGCGCCAAGTGGCGCTACGCATCAGGCAGGAAAATCTTTGTTTAGGCTTAGAAATTCAAAATTGACAAAATTTTTCCCAAATTTCTTGAAATTTGGGCTGAAGGTCCCTGATCAAGTGTTATGCTCAGCCAAAGAAGCTTCAGCCAAAATTTGGAGCCTATCATGCCTTTTGTGACGCTTCAGTTCCTTCTTGGTGCATGCAGTTCAGTGGTGGAATCACTGTTTTGTTCATATGATGTTTCAGTGTCTGTCTCCATGGTGTTTCAATTCTATGCCAAGTGTATGTTTGGTTTGTTCAAAATGAGAAATTTGTGCCTTTGTCTCTAATTTCCAAATGTGTGAGGGACTGTGGGAAATAGGGTAGTGTGGACAGTGGGGTCTTGTCAAGTGATAATTTGCCCTTTGGAATTTTGACAAATGTAGGAACAATGGACAGTTGCTTGACTGTTTGGGTAACTTGAGGTTTTGGGAATTTTACAAATGAAATGGGATAGGGAGAATAATAGGAAATGAAAGGATTTATGGATAGGGATAATGGGAATAAGTGATTTGGGATGTTAGGGAATAAGAGATTGACAATAATGAATGATAATATGACAACGATGGGGAAAGGAACCACAGGTGAGAAATGGAGCTGGAGTGTTTTGGCACCAAAATAAAATTTTAAAACTTCAAATCAAACCCTAAGAAGTATTTTATGACCAAATGAGAGGGTTTATGATTTGGCATCCAAATTCTTATAATCCACTTCAATCAGCACCAAACATGTTAATGGCAATTTCATAAACTTACTTGGAGTGAGGAAAAATGAGTTGATTTGAATTTTTGTGGAGAAAAGGTGAAAATTTCCCTTGTCGGTCCTATGCGCCGCACGCACAACCTAGTGCGCCGCGCAGGAACAAAAATACACTGTGAAAAGTGGACCTATGCGCCGCGACCTTCACCCAATGCGTCGCGCAGGTAACTCACCCACAATTTTAGCTTTAAACCACTGTTTCGCTCTCCACAATTTTTCTCTTTGCTCTTTGATAACCTTTGCGTGAAAATGAAGCTTGAACTTGGAAAGATCTTATAAATATCAATGCATTTTGATTTTTCATTTTGACAAACCCACTTTCTAATGTTGCGGAACTTTGGCACTTTCACTTTTCCAATACAAACTCTATTTTTGGCTGATGATGAATTTCTTGTCTATGTTTTGCAGGGATAGCTGGCATTGGATTTTGCAAAGGCGACTAGGGCTGCACCTGAAGATCTTCATAACTGAAAAACTTTGAAAATTACATGGCATTTATTACAAAAGATAAAATGGACGATTTTTCTTCAAAACAGAGTTTTGAAGAAAAGTCATGATCAAATATTGCGATGATGAAATTTGTGTACTGGAAATTTATTCAAACCTTCCTCATGTGCCTGCTGGCATTATTAGACACTTTTAAGACTAAATTAACGAAACCCTAAACCTAATGAGACTGAAAAACCCTAACAAGACTCTTTGTCCATCAAAAGACCAAACCTTGACTGTGAATGACTTGAAAATTATTTTGATGAATAGAATTGGACCAGCAGATACAAGAAATGAGGAACATGAGTAAAAATCCCCCTACCGTCAGAAAATATGTGCCCCTAATGGAATGGAGATGACTGAACTGAATGAGACACCTAAAATGAAATGCAACAAAAGATATTTTGATCTCTGACGGAGGGATGAAAAGACCGACTCTAACGTTGGCTCCAATGGGGATGGTAGCTCCTTGGCGGTGCCAAGAACTACAGATCTTTGGGAGAGCAGACAGTGCCTTCATCCATTGAGAAATGGCGTCAAAACACGAAAACTGACATTATGCAGACTGGCTAAAACTGAAAACCATAATAAAACCAAACATGACTAAAACATAACTAACAAACTGGAAAGATGCTCATAATTGAGCTTATTCATCAAACCTACTCTAATTGTTCTTTTCACCACCCGATCAAGTGAAATGGAACAACCAATGCAACCATGTAAGCATCCTGGTTGTTATTTGATTTCTTCCCAAATGCCTTCTGATACGCAGGAAAAGGGAAGAATCGAAAGGCGACTCCCATGGAAACTTGGAATCAAGTTGACTGCTGATAAACTTGCAAAGGATGAATTGACTGGATGACTTCAAGAATACAGTGAAAGGATCTTCATAAACATAGCTATTGATTTCCATTAACACATTACTACTCTGATCCAGGTAATCTTCATAGCTGGATATTAATATTTTCCTCACATCTGTGTTGTCTTTCTTTGGTGACAGCAGCAGGCTGTCAAAAGGATCCTGAATTTCGTGAATAACCAAACTCTGTTGCTGATTCCAAACAAAACAAAAGTCTCCTTTATCAATCTCCTTATATGACTGCAAACCTTGGTATGGGCTTTGAAATGAAAAATCTGTTAAACAAGACAATGAAGGCAACTTCTGAATAATATTTTTATCAACATTTGTTTCTGGCACATGGTTAGCCAATGGAGAAGAACCCTTACAGCAAACATCATCCAACACATGAGCAATAGGATCATCAAAAACTTGAAAAGACTACTGCAAGGTATCCATTGAAACTGTATGACATCCTAGTGGTTGTTCATCTTTTTCTTTAGAGATATTACAAATATTTTTCTTTATAAACTGAAATTCTTCGAAACAAAAGGGTACAGAATCCTCTTGCATCATTAAATCATGCATTTCGGTTTCCACGCCTTCATCTATAATCTGAACTTCAATTGCGTTTGGTGGCTGCAAATCTGGTGCTAGGGAGGGTTTTGTATCCAAAATGATTTCATCATTCGTTTTAGGGGAAGATTTCTCATTAAAAACTTGCTCAAGAATTTCGCTATCTGTCTCATCCTCAACATTAAAACTGAGAGATTTTTGATTTCCTACAGGCTGCTCATTTGAAGATTTACTGTGCAATTTACCCTTCAAAAACTGGAATGATTCAAAACAAAATGGTACGGAGTGATCTTGTATCATTTGATCATATGTGCCAGCTTCCATGTCTTCATCTGCAACTTGAAAATCAATGGCTTTCGAGGGCTGCAAATATGAATATGAGAAGTCTTGAACAAGGTTTTCATTGCCCTCAAGATAGTTCAAATAAAGACTTGTTGATAGTTGATTTCTGATTGCATGGAAGTTGTCTCTGATGAACTGAAATGAATCAAAACAAAAAGGAAAAGATCCTTCACTTACTTCAGAATTTGCTGCACTTTCCTCGTCATTTCCGTAGCTGATATGTGATGGCTGATCATTGTATTCGAACTACTGAAAGTGAACTTCCTCCTTCCACAAACTAGCTACTAATTTGTCTACAAGATTAGCTTCTGTTTGGAGAACATAATCATCATCATACTGATCAAACTGAGGCAAATCATCAAACATACATGTCAAATCGATAGATTTCTCTTCTCCAAGATGATCTATAAAACAATCATTATCAGATCTATGACAACTGGGATAAGAAACAAAATGTTTTGGATCAACCACTTTTTCATGAATGTCATTTTCATTTTTTGCAGTCATTTTCCACACCATCTCTTCTACTGTGTTTACCAAAATTTTAAGCTTTACCTCTAAAGGTGTCAGGTTCTCTGCAACATTCTTCTTTTCTTCTTCCTTCAGCCTTGCTCTTTTGATCAACAGATTAGCTTCTACATTTACTGCATTGTTTTGTATTTTTTCAAGTGTTGCAACATTCCTTTCTCTCAGCTGAAACTCCATTTCCGGATCAAAATCACCTGGGTAATGTAAAAGGGCTGAGCCAGGAGGGGGTCTTATATCGACAGGTATCGAATAATAGACTCGATTGAATCTAGCGGAAAACTGTTCTACCATTTCCCCTAACTATCTTTCCAGCTGGGCATACTCGTCTAAAATAAGGAAAGAGTTCTGTCCGATCACCCACCTATCCGATCACCCACCTGTCGAGGAAAACTTTGACGAACTGCTGGAAATCTGAGATGCTCACATCAGGCAAGGCTTTGAACCAACTCTTGACTTTTCCTTGCAAAGAAAGAGCAAAAAGCCTAATACTAACATCTTCTTCATCAACTTCAAAAAGGTCTAGAAAATTCTCAACATTCTGCACATGTTGCTCAACGTTGACATTGTTACATTCACCGTCAAATCTTGGCAAATATAGGTAATAATTTTCAGGGAAAGCATGGAGAACAGAAGGTAAAACAAGAGGTTTATACCTATCTGGGACTATAAAAGGTGAAGGAGTATATAAAAGAGCTACGGGATTTGACCCTTGGTCATGAAAAAGTAAATCTCCACATTGATCAAAATAATTTGCTGCAACAATAGAATGTGGAACTCTTTTCATACCTTGATGATGTTTGGGAACTTCTTGTAGGGCTACAAGAGTTCCTTCCTCCAAAGTGTTGGCTCCCCCAAATGTAGATGCATGTAGTTGCTCCTCCATGAGTGTGACAACATTATCACAAGGCTTCTCCCATTAAAACTCCTTGTGGTATTCTTCAATACCTCTCATAGTTTGGAATAGAAGAAGGGAGATCTCCTCTTTCGTCATTCTTCCAAGTGGTGGAGTCATGATTTTATTTTCTATGTAAAATCCTTCTTCTTGATGAGAATAGGAAGTGCAGGGTCCTTCCTCTTCTTCTTCTTCAGTTTACTTGTTTCTAAACATTGATAAGAGTAATCTCATCTTCTTCACCATTTTGATATTCTTGGGCTAAGACTCACAGGCTAAGCCAAGAAAGCTGCTTCAATACCACTGTAACGTTCCCAAATCTAGAACAGCTAGCTAGGCATGAATGGAAAACACATTTTCCAGTAATGGAAGCTATAGGAATTGAAACCAAGACCTGGTTCCCTTAGAAAAATGTTTCTAAATGTTGAATCCAAGAGGAGGCTCCAAAGAAATTCCTCTAGAGTGGTTAAACAGATCTCCCACTACTAGATGTTCTCAAAAATTTCCCGGTGAGAGGGGATGCAATAATGTAAGCATAAGAGCTGGAATGACAGTGTTATTTTACACCCATGAACATATGAAGATCTGATTATCCAACAAATGATGTTATATCAGTAAATAAAGTACAATTTCTTGAGGAAAAATTCACTCAAGAAAGGCAATGAAAGCCTTAACAAGACATGTACATGAAAATATGAGAACACTGCTATTTTTGCATAAACCAAGGCTAAGAGGACGCAGTTTATAAAGGGTACTACTCCATATTACATAATAACTAAAATATATGGCAATATATGGCTCAAATACAATAGCGGAGCAAATCTCTAACCCTTATAAACAATAATACATCAATCCTCCAAGGGATTGGCTGAAATACACAAAATGGAAAAAATGTCGGAGTTGTTGGGTAGGAGCTGCAACTCAAATCTGGAACTAAATAGAGAAGTCTGAAGATGATAAGCAATCTGAAGTGGAACTCCTCCAATGGATCTCCAAAGTGGAATTCTTATCCTTACACTTGAGATCTCACCCTCCAATCAACAATACAAAACCCCACAGCAAATACACCATGAAAATAACATAGTTACTAAAGAAAATTGCGTTGTAGGGGCAAGGAAATGAGTTGGCCCAATGCCATGATCTGCAATAAGCTCCAATTTCTTCCAATATGATCCTCCAAAGGAAATAAAGACTCTACCTCTATAAAACAAGAGATGGAAGAGGTGTTGTGAAGTCTCCACTGCAACACCTTGCAACATAGAATTATGTTGCTGCAGCAATAACACTGTCCTGGAGGAGGATGCTTTGACCTTGAGCCAAGGAGTGTGGATAATGAATAAAAATCCTTCAAGAGGCCTCTTAATAAGGAGAGGAAATCCTAAACAGGAATTCTCCGAAAATTCTTGCTAAACAGCAAAAGAATGCACAATGTCTGAATAGACATGAAATGAATAATACAAGCATGAATAACAATGGTTGCCTTGCCCTCCTTTTAAACACATGAGAGCTCACTCTCCATGGGTCCCACTATATTAAGGTTTCCTCCTTCAAGGGGTATTCCCTCCTCTATCTCTGCATTGTCCCATAGATGCTCTCCACCTCATACCTTTGTGTTGTTTGACTTGGTCAAACTTAACCAACCCTATTTGCAAAATGTCCCCTTTCACACATGAGGGTGTGAAATCTAGTTCCAAGGCTGATCCCATTTCATATAAGAGGGATTTTATCTATTTTTTTATTATTAATGGGCCTTATCACCCAATTATTCATCTCCTAAGTGAAAATAGACAAAATTAATGTTCCAATTTTCTTCATGAAAATTTTGGAACATTACAATTTCTGAGTTGCAGCCGCTGCCCAATAACATCAACATTTTTTCCATTTTGTGTATTTCAGCCAATCCCTTGGAGGATTGTTGTATTATTTCTTTCATGGTTTAGAGCCTTGCTCCCCCACTTTATTTGAGCCATATATTGTCATATCTCTTTGTTATTATGTAATATGGATAAGTACCTCTTATAAACTATGTCCTCTTAGCTTGGGTTTATGCAGAAATAGCAGTGGTCTTGTATTTCATGTACATGTCTTGTTGAGGCTTGCATTTCCTTTCTTGAGTGGATGTTTCCTTAAGAAATTGTACTCCTTTTACTGCTATAACATCATTTTTTGGCTATTTAGATCTTCATATGCTCATGGTTGTAAAATAACACTATCTTTCCAGCTCATGTGCTTACATTGTTGCAGTCCCCTCATCAGGAACTTTATGAGAACATCTAAGTGTGGGAGATATGTTTAACCACCTTAGAAGGATATATTTGGAGCCTCCTCTTGGATTTAGCACTTAGACACATTGTTCTAAGGGATCCAGGTCTTGGTTTCAATTCCTGTAGCAGCCATTACTAGAAAATGCGTTTTCCAGTCATGCCTTGCTAGTTGTTCCAGATTTGGAATATTACATCCAATGGAAATATCTCGAAAAATTAGGTCGTTTAAAAAAAAATGGCTCGAAAAATGGCTTCCGAATGAAGAAGTTATGCCTTTTGAAAAATCTGAGTTGTATATGTCGAATAGTTACGGGAACGGGATGAAGTGCGGCTTTTTAAAAAAAAAATCCACCCCTTTGAAAAAAAACGTTTTACAAAAGAAGCTTGAGAATGAGACTTGAACCCAAGACCTCTATTCTCATAAACTAACCCCTCACCAAGTGAGATAGTAAAAGGATCACGTTATTGTATGAAAGGAGGAAGGTTTTTTTTTTTACTCTTCAGTGTGCATGCCTTTTCCTGCACAAAAAAACACAAAAACTGAGGAAAAAAAAGCGAAATGAAAATCCTTATGGCAGAATGTTATATTTTTTGTTAGTCTTACCAGCAACTATCACTTTTTTCACTATTTCAGATTTCCTGAGAACACATAAAGACGTGGGGAAAGAGAATATGTAGCAAAAAAAATCCCTTTTTCCTGTTTCTGATTTGTTGAGATTGCACGTAGCGCACAACAAAGAGCATACACAGAGAAGCGGGTACAGATCTGGTAAACAAATAAAACCTTAATACTAAAAATAAACAGAAATCAACCGAAATAAGCAAAACTTTTAACAAATATAACTGCAAAATAGATGCTTTATACCTCCAGATCTAAATTGACATAACTTGGACAGCTGGAAACCTTTTCACATAAAACAAAAGGCATTCCTCACTGTAACAGATGCTCCGGACACAACTTAGCAGTTCGCCAAGCCCAAAAATGTTCAAAAATAGTAGATCTACAAAACGAAATTCGCATGTAGTCAAACCAGCTTTGGATTTTGATCAAAAATGGACGCGGCCCTCAAAATAGCTTTGATACCATGTAGGAATTTACAAGGTAAGTTATGTATATCAAGAACCAAAGGTCACCGCTCACAAAAAGATCACAAATCAGTACACTAGTATAATCACATGGTTAAAACCCTCAATGAGGGAAACAGTCCACGCCCTAAGCCAATGCATCCACTTCAGGGAATTTATTAATATAAAAATAAAAGTTACATATGTTTCTCTCATATATAGTTACCGGAAAAATGACCCTCCATGCTCTTTAAATATAGATCACGGACTAATCGGGTGTTAAGCCATGGATCAAATTTCGTTAATACCGAGGTGAGAGATAACTGTCAGATCACTACAAATCGTGACCGTCGAATTAAAAGTTACAAATGTACATGGTAAAGAAACACACTTTACCTAAATCTACACTAGACAAAGTTATTCTTAACTATTTCCTATGTGTTGGAATATCCTAACATCTACACCACACTATGGGAAGATTTTTCTTACCCAAATTTGATGGGTCATCTAAATGCACTGCCAAATCATGGGTAGAGAAGCTTGACATCTACTTCCAACTGAACAAAGTACTGGAGATGGAGACCACTAAGATAACAACGCTACACCTTGAGGGTGAAGCACATGATTGGTGGTTCCATGGTTTGTATACATTGGGTCATGCCAATGTGACTGCATATTCAGAGTTCACAAGGAGGTTGGTGGAGAGGTTTGATAGAAGAGATCCTGAGGCACCATTCACGAGGCTAGAAAAGCCCAAATAATCCGATAATACATAAACTTATATTTATGAGTTTTTAAAACTTTCTGTTATGGTTCCTGATTTATCTGTAGCAAGAAGGGTCTATATGTTTTTTTATGGGTTAAAAGAACCTCTTAATGGGTTGGTTAATTCTACCAAGCCCACTACCCTTCAAGATTCCATTGAAAGGGCTAGATATCTACAATATGCCTTGCCAAAATCAAAGGCAACATTTCATAAAAATACCTCTTTCCATCAAAGGGAAAATATGATAAGTTTCCTATCTCAAAGGAGAACCAAAATAAAAAACCTATTGATGATGATGTTCGAAGAGATTTGAGGAGAAGGAAGCTTTACTTCACATGCCAAGAATCATGGGCAGTTGGACATAGATGTGCAGCTGGGAAGGAAAAATACATAGAGGTCTTCTCAGATGATAAGGAGGAAGAATAAGAGGAATGAGGAAGGGTTCATAGTGTTGGAATAGCAGGAGAAGTTCCACCATCGCCTGGAGGTGAGGATGGAGTAATTACTCCAATTAGAGGGACTCTTGCATCATTAAGAGTGGTACCCAAATATCATGAGACTTCCACACAATAAACTGAGTTGGATTTTCACAGTGGAAGCAGGGACATGGTATTCCCATCTATTATGCATATGAGGTTGACCCATGAGACATCACTCTTTTATGGAAAACCACCTGGGAGGCCACCTGATCCAGATTTGGTGAGGCATGTCTCACATCATGATGCACCATTCACTGATACAGGAGGAATGGAGACATTAGGAGGTCATGATACAACATTGAGAGTCTTGGGTAGACTCGAGGAGGAGGGAGGCATTCTCCCAAAATCCTCATTACCCACTCTCATTTTAGATTCTATTCTGTGGGAGGAGCAGCATGGGGAGGATAGTAGCCTTCCAACATGTGACTTTGGCATGGGAGATGTCAAAGAGAAGAGCAACCATATGACATATGTTCTTTCTGATAGATCATCAATGTTCTCACTATGGAGGATAGATCCTATGAGTCATCAGTAATTTTTTGCCTACATAGATGACTAAATGTTTTCCCTAGATTTCTAGAAACAAAGTTCTTGACATTGTGAGTTCTATAAATCTCACTGCCTTCATCATCCTTAAAGATAATTTTTCACTATTTCATCTTTCCACCATGTCTAGCATTGCTTACCAGTCCCAGAAAAAACCATTAGTGGCTTATGTCACTCTTATTGTCTATATGTTTTCACCTTTGACCCAAATCCTTTGTCTTGTTTTGCCTAAAAAACTCCCACTTCTACCTAAGCCCACCAATCAAACAACCTTGTTGTGTCTTCCAAAGTACTCTCAAACACTGATAGTCTGAAACTATCTCTGTAGACTCTTTAGATAAATCAAGTACATTGGATTTTGAGTCTCCAATACATCAGTCTATCATAAACTCTATTTTGCACTTGGTAATCCCAAATTCTAGGTGTCAATCCAAAAACCAAGTCCAAATAAGCCTCCACTAGGTCACCTAGGGTTTCAAAAAGTCATAGGGTGGATTTTGTGCCCTACAAACTCTGTTGTTCCTATATAAAGAAACTACATTCAAAGGAGAAAATGATAGGTGATCTTGTCCAAAATGATCAGAAAGGTTATTCAAGGAAGGTTTTTGGCCTAAAAGGCATGAATATTGCAAAGGGACAACTACCCTTCACTCACACTTATTCAAGAGGATCAAAGGGCCATCGGACTAGCAATAGGTAAGGCAAAGAGAAAATTCATCTTAAGAAGACCATTCATACCAAGAAGAAAGAAGTAAGCATATGTTCGATGAAAGTCAGGGTTTATGACTATTTTTGACCAAATAGTAAATCAATACTAGGGTTACAAGGGCAAAGGCCTCCTCTACTCCTTCAAGTGCACATTGAAGGACTTTAGGAACAACTGATGAGTTTTGAGAAGTTTCAGAGAACTTCGAAGACAACACTATATACTTTTTCCTAAGTAGCCCTAAAACCTAACAGTTTGGGAAAGTTGAAAAAACTGGTCAAAGAGTGATAACAGAACCTCCTTCATAATAGCAGAGGGTTTTAGACCGTTTCAAGCAGCCCTCTAAGATTTGGTAAAGAGACATCAACTCCACATCAAAAAAGGTACAAAAGGTGTTATCTCAAAATCATACCCTGATAGGATGTTGATCAAAAAGACTCTGAGTAACTATTTCAAACTAGACTTTTAGTTGAGGCTTAGCCTCCTCAACGTGAGAGGGCTCTCTCAATAGGTTTATGATTTTCAAATAAGGATTAGATGGCTAAATATATGAGTAAAATGGATAAAAATGGACAAATGGTTGTATTGCTAATCAACAAAAATCTATTGGGCTTATGGAGTCAAGTGTGTTTTCAAAAAACATGAGTATCAGCTTCATATGGAAATCAGGGCATTTCAGGGTTTAGATGCATCAATAGAACAATAGGACAGAAAATAAACACAATTCATGAACATATGAAGGAAGTTAGAGCAGCTTCAGTGAATTATAGGTAACATACATTCATGCAACTGTAGGTAATTGAAAAAGGAAAACCATGAGAATATCAAACATCAATAACCCTTTCTGAATCCTGAGTGATGAAACCAATATCTCTGTATTAATATAAAAACATAGTTTCTGCTACAACAAAACAGTATGCTTGTTAATGAAAATTTCCAACCCTATGCAATTCGAATTCTTGTCTCTTATAGAGTCATCATTACATTCTTGGATTCTCTCCAAACACTTGAGAAAAATTCGAATTTGCTAGCTTGACACCTATCAACTGCTAAAAAAAACTTTTAATTACATCTGACAGTTAAACGATCTGTTCTAGAGTCCTAATACAACTAGGATTAAAATTCTTCATTATAACTTAACAACCTTATCTAGACATTAAATATTCTATCTGAAAACTGCTCCTCCTAAAATTCGACCTTGATGATGTCCATCTCCTTGCCGTTAGACTGTATTGATTTGCCTCTTATCTGCCCTGAAAGATAGGAACATGCTCCCTGCAAAATAGCTATAGTGCTTCATTTATGTTTCTTCAAATCATCTGCTGACCAACTTGTGCTCAAAAACATGTGGCAATGTCCTATTAAACTCATGTGACTTCGCCCTTCTAGCTGTGCCCAAACCAAATTTTTAAAGGAGTGCCAAAACTGTTAACATTGTTGTGCTACGAAACTGTCTGCTATTTTCGTAGCGCAAAACTTTACATTTGAAAACTTCACTTGGAACCTTCATTTTTCTATGTTTTGCCATTAGATCTTCACTTGTGATATTTATAAATTCTTTAGAAACATCAAGGTTTAAAAGACAGGCCTTTTCACCCTTTGAAACCATGCAAAATTGTTCAAATTGCATCCTACAACAGTTTTGTAGCGCACTACAAAACTATTGTGCACGACACCTACAGCAGTTTCGTAGCGCGCTACGAAACTGCTGTGTCTATATTTTCACAACTTTTTCTGAATTTTTAAGTTTCAAACCTTTACTTCCATCCTTCCAGTTATATATAAGCTCTCATAATCAACAAAAATCAACTTTGAACTTCTTTCAAAAATGAAATCTTTCCACATAACCCCAAAAATGTATTAGGAGATGTCACTTACTGTTTACACTCATTTTTGTTGTGGTTGATCTTCAGGCTTTGCTAGCTGTATTTCAAGATCTTCAACCTGCCTTTTAAGCCTTCTATTCTTAGCTCTTATTTTGGTATTAACAATCCTTATGAACTTTGCTTCCTTGATTGCAGAGATGTTACAGGTCAAAATACCTCCTCATCAGCTCAGAGGAGAAATTAAATATGGAAGGAATACAAAGACCTAAACTAAACCTATTTTTTCCAAGGTAACGCCTCACTATAACAACACAAGAGCGTTATAACGCAGCTGATCAGTGAATAGACTGCGTTAGTGGTTAGGGAAACACTCTGTTTACACTAGAGAGCAGTGTTACCCGTGTTTTGAGTTTGGAACAGGAAAAACCCACGGAGAATGATTTGAATTTCCAGCTTTTTCTCACAAGAGAGTCAGTACAAAAAGGAAACTGCAAAGCACTAATCTCTTATTGGGCCTTGCCATAAAAAATTGAACTCTCAAAGAAGGCAAAAGCATGGAGCTTGATTAAACATATTTGTTTTTTCTATTCAGAACTTGTATAAAGAGAAGGGAAATGATTGCTCTCTCCATCTCCTATAAAATGGAGTTGAAGGCTCTTGGTTCAAGGTCGAAGGATTGTCAAAGTTTTTGAATACTTGTGAAGTAGAAATCATTGTTGTAGTGTGAAGGTCAAAGATCAAAGAGGTTCATTGAGAAATTTTGGTCAAGACATCACCACTTTGAGAGATAGAGAGATTGGAAGGTTCAGGAGGGCTTGGTACAACCGACGGCTGTAATCCTCCTTTCTAGAAATCAATAGAACTGTATCTGTTTTGTCCATTCTGTGTTGATACTGTCATTATTATTTAATCACTTATATAGCATGAGATGAATGGCTTAGATGTGAATAGTTTAAGTGTTTATTATATATTGGCTTAATTGATAGGAAATATATGTTATGGTAGAGATTACACGGGTGCTTTAATTGATTGTAGGGCCACGATTTGGAGCTGGTGAAGGAGAACTCCTGCTTCGCTGCCTAGTGCTCTCCAAGGGACTCCAAGATCATTAAAGAGGTAATCTTTAATCTTATTCTATCAATTTTTTTTAAGTTAATATGAACATGTATGTGCCATCTTTGTGAACTATGCAGCTAATCTTACTGTCTGCCTCGGGCACCGAAAAGCCCTGAGAGGGATATTCAATAACCAACAACCCAAGCATTTTACCCTATAGCAGAATTAGCGACTCTGCTAGGGAGTTTACCCATAGTTTCCAGAATATTTCTTTCCTCCTTTCTTCTTTCCTCTGCTCACAGACCCTTCTGACGAGTATTTATGCCCAGTAGACATTTCAAAAGCTCACAGAGTTCAATCCTATTTTTGTTTGACCATCTGAAGAACTTTACCCTGGCTAATGCTACCTCTGTTGGTTTTCCAGTGCATTATAATGCTAGCTCTTCTTAAATACAGTGCGTTAGTCTCTAGATTAACGTTGTCTTTACTCAGAGACAGTGCGTTACTCAGCCAGAATTTGTTGTTCACCCATGTGATTGTGTTTTGGTTGTAGAGTTTTTTTTCCATCAGCATCTCTCCTTGACTGAATCCCTATACTTGTTTACTAAGCTGGCATTTCTGTTTGTTTGCTCTTGTTTGAAAATTTAGTGTCAAAAGAATTTAATTTTTAGAGAAGAATTTTTTTTTTAGTTTTTTCTGCATCTAGCTGAGTTAATTCTGAAACTTTCAGTTCATAGACTGTTAAGAAGAGGTAGATAGAAGTCTGAATCCTCAAAGTTGAACTGTGCTATTTGAATGTTAGTGCATGGATGTTGAAAATAAACCTCTCCTTGTAGAAATACTCTTCATCAAATTGAATATTTAGAGCATATTTTTGCATGGTTTCTTGAGTCAGAGTCTCATTACATTTCATACGTCCACTCCCCCTCCACAAGACTAATAATCAAGTATACTAAGAATCAAGAGATAAATAAAATCAATCACATTACTCTTTTTGAGCTCACACAAAAAGTAGTTCAGGCTAGGATCTTGGGTTAGGAAAAGTGAGGAAATCACCCAAGATCTCTAAACTTGAAACTAGTGTCATTAACGAGCGAAATCCTACTGCACTCATATTATCGGGACCGTTCCTTTACCAGAGCTCAACACGAGACAATACTTGGGTGCACAAGAAGGTAGCCCGCCTTCAACTACATCCAGTGGGTGTGTTATATATTGGGGTTCCCTTCGGGGATGTCGAAACTAGATCGGGGATCTAGGTATTTTGCCCATATAGCATGCTATCCTTGACCGTGGACCCCCTTGATGATGTCTGTGATTTGAGGTATCTTTAGTGGCCATAATTTTTAGGGACATACACAAGGTGACTGGGACGAGCTGTCCTAGTACCTAAAATAGATGGACCCACTTTGTCTTCAGTCTTTAGGAGGGTGCTCGTCTTCACAAGTGTGCTTACACCTATCGTCTGAGGTTCGGGCGAAGCTCTAGAGTGACCGTAACTATACTTTCGACCAACCCTCTGTATATACTATTGTGATACTATATTTCATCACCAGCAAATGTTAGTACTTAGATAGGGCACCCTATTCTGGCTGCTTGCTGATTGATTTTAGAGAGTCCTTGTATTCTTTTTTCTTTTTTAGGTGTGTGGTTATTGTCATTGAGACTTTATAATACATCACAATTTATTAGAATTTGTTAAAAATAAACAGGTCACCATGGCATCGTTAGACCCACGCCGTCTGTCTCAACGACATCAAGGTCTACCTCCTCTGCCTCTTGAGGAACACCTGAACCTTGGTGAACCCGTTCCTTCTACGAAAGAGCAGTCTCCATTGACAAACGCTGATTTACACATAGTCCAGTATCATACGGAATTTCTGGAGGACCCTTTCATAGAAGGTGTCGTACCTCATTACGATCCTCCACTCACTAATCCGTTGGGGCCTATGATAGGTCAGATTCCACCACGCCAAGATATGTCTTAAGCTGCACAAACATCAATTTCACCACCGGCATCCACAGGGTCGATGCCAAAGGAAACCATCCCAGGTTTGCCACCATCCTCCTCGCTGGTTTTCAGTTCTATGCCATCACTTGGTAACCCCAGTAGTCAACATATACCTAATCCCAACCCTACATTCATCACAACTGTCAGTAGCTCACCGATTCCTTCAGGATCTACTCTTACTGTGACCACGTTAGGGTCCACGGTTACTCCTCCCACGAGTATGACTACTTCGGTTCCTTTTAGCAACCCTTTCGGTTGGAACCCTTTGCTGAGTTCAAACCCCTTGGCCACTATACCAGGGGGCAGTGTCACCAGTACGCAGGTCACAAGGAACATTTCACTTCCCCTAAGGACAAACGGGACAACCTATTTTTAATACTATTCCCTTAAGTGGTTCAAATATAGGTGTAGGGTCTATGTCATTGTCGAACTATGCAAGTAGTAGCATGCCTCTGGGAAACTCTATTGCATCCATATGGACTAACCCACCCCAACCTCCATCTGGAATGGGAGGGTACTTTTATACTAGGGGCAACCAATCGTTCGCTCCACAATACAATATGCCCTATGGACAACAACCATATGTCCCTACCCCTCCACCTATAGGAAATTTTTATCAAAGTCCAACTTATCCTCCTGGTAACACATTGATGGGCGGACACTATGGTCTAAATAGTCATCCCATACTTCCTTGGTTAGATTCGAGGGAAAATCCACAATTGTCATTTTTGGCAGCTCTGGACATCCTCGACATCCATAAACTGACTAATGATCCCATCAATCACAACCCGCTTTGGCCTCCAGTACCACACAAGATTCCTTCTGACATCCCAAAGTTCGATGGGAAATAAGGGAATGACCCAGCCGCACACATCACTACCTTTCATCTATGGTCTATATCTAATTCCATGGTGGATGATAGTGTCCGGCTTCGACTGTTTCCCCTCACCCTTACAGGCAATGCCGCCAAGTGGTATATTGAATTGCCATACGCCGCCATCAACACTTTTGGCACTTTAGCGATGGAGTTTCTAAATAAATTCCAATTACCAATCAGATTTGAAACCGAAACAAAACTGTTAACCTCACTGCGCCAAGACACCGCCACCCACATCTCCGATCACATTCATGAATGGAGACGTAGGAGGAGGCTAGTCAAAGTGCCAATCCCAGATCATCTCTTAGCTAATTGGTTTTGTAAGTCTCTCTTGACATTGGCCTTTCCGGTGCAGTTACGTAAGATCAATGCATTTGTCATGCCCAACATTTGGATTTAATCTAATCACAATATGGCATGCTATATGATTTTCTCCCCAATGCCCCTGGTAACCCAAATCCTCCTGCTACTCATAAATCTAGAGCTGATGCCGACGGTCTCGTTGGCACAATCTCTGGTGTAGCCACAAAACATTCTCGGGGGCAGGCCTCCCAGCCATCCTCGGTTGCCACCGCTCCTCACCAAATGACTACTCTTCGTACCGCTGAGGTAAATTCTGTGCAAAATTCACAAAAACCTAGTGGGAAAAATAAGAAGAACAAGAAAAAGACATCTTCTTCGGAAGAGCAGTCAGACAATCAAAATAACCCTAATTAGAAAAACGCTGCCAAAAATGACAAAGGGAAGGATAAACCCATGAAATTTTCTTGCAAGATCTGTGCGGAGGACCACTTGACATACAAATGTCCTCGGCTGCGGGAATGCACCGATTTTATCGCAAACAAGGATTTTGGGTGAACAGCTGCCGTTCTTCATAATCCTTTCCCTTATCAACAACAGCAACATCAACATATGATTGACAACCCAGCACAACCCCAGCAACGGGGTAATGGTGGTTCGCATCCTTTCGGTGAAGGACCGTCCACCATTTATGGCATTGAGAGTATTGAACTTCAAACATGAGCCAAGCTTTATGGAAATCCTACCATAGATGCTCAAGAACCTGGTACTAGTTCAAATCCACCGCCGCCCAATGATTTCCATATCGAACAGCCTACTGCTGACCATGTGATTCGTCCCCCCAAAGGGACACTTCGACGCACGACTCATAACACCTCTGCATGTGCAGCCCAAAACTACAACATTGTAGAAGATTTGGCACAGGCACCATCAGCCGTTTCTGCTCTCGAAGTATTGCAAACTTGTCTAGCACAAAGGAAAGCCTTGCGTTCAGCCATTGGTGGAATAGACCCCCAGGATTCCATGCTAGCTATCTTTGATATGGAAAAATCTAAACCTTTCCTCTCACACAAACTCGCATTCTAGGTGCAGGTTGTGTCGAAAGGGAGACCAATCCATCGCATTGTCATAGACAAAGGTGCTTCGACCTACGTTATGTCACAAGATTGCTGGCTCAATTTAGGTTCTCCTATCTTAACATTGTCATCGAATTCCCTCAAAGCTTTTGATCGCCACACGTTCCTCCCAAAAGGATACCTTGCTAGCTTTCCCATCACTCTGGGTGGGAAAACGATAACTATGGATGTTGAAGTCGTAGAATGTCATCTCGAATATAATCTCTTGCTTGGTCGCAGTTGGTCTTATGCCATGACCGCCATTGTTTCTTCAGTCTTCTGACTCATCCTATTTCCATTGGATGGGAAAATAGTCACAGTGGATCAGTTATCCTTCTGCACCCTTGATTATGCCACGTTACCAAGTAGCACTGTACCCCTAATAGGAGGCTTTCCTGACTCTTATGTCAATATCGCTACCGGTATTCTAAAGGCATCTTCCCGACTGGGTTGTTTTCCTCTCCTGCTGCCATAGATCCCAAACACGGTTGCAATGATATCCACCACTTTGGATGGCTCTATCGACCCATGGATCCTTCCGGAACCTTTAGACATTGATTCCTATGGAGATCAGATGCCTCTCTCACCAGCCGAGTTGGCCTACCAAGCCATCCAAATTACATCTGAACCCTCCACTGCTATGGTTTCAACCAAAGGTACAAACCTCCCACCCATCACAGTTCTCTCTAAGGATATCCTCAATGAATTCTTGCCTATAGATGAAGTTATTCGAGAGATCATGTCTCTAGAAGAACGACCTTGGGGAGAGTTTCACCATCGCGCTTCGATAATCGACTTGGACGTGATAAAAACTGAAATCCCATCCTTTGACCCACTTGGGATGGCTCCCTCCACTTGTTGAAAATGGCAACAAGAAATAGTGAAGGAGGCCTCCTAAAACATCTTTCCTGATCCTAGTTGGAGAGTGATCACCTAAACTAGGTGGGGACCACACATGTGATTTTTGTCGAAAAGTCTATTTTTAGACTATGTCTATTTTTAGACATATGGAGCATGGTCTAGGAGTTGCGGGATGCTATTATTGGATGATTGGTCAAGTTGGTAAAAATATATGGACATCTATTTTTAGACATACAGGTCAAAGTCTATTTTTAGACTGCCTGTCTAAAAATAGAACAGTCAAATATTATTAGCCCTTAATAATATTTGGACTATAAACTTTATCTTATCCTCTTGGAGCACTTCAGTTTGAGCTACGGATGTGGCATATGCAGCTGGCAGAAGGAAATTCGAATTTCCTATGGGTTAGTTGAGCTATTGCATGTTTGACTTCAGTTAGAACTCAAGTGATTGAGTTTGGTGGAGTTGATTGAGGAGTTGATGGAGTTGTGTTCGGTTTAACTTAGTTGAACTAGTTGTATTTAGTTAAACTGACTAATACACTAGAGATGAGTGGTGTGAATTAAATATTATTTAATTCACTAATTATTAACTCATACATCAACTAAAGAACACATCAGTTAACTCAGTGCATGTACAGTTCAGTGAAGACCAGTGGAAGAGGTAGGAGAAAGGGTGGAGTCTACTATCAGTTGTGACTATAGTGTGCATGAGATTTGCACAATAATTGGAGGAGATTGCCAATGAGGATTGCGCAGTTAAAGCAAAGGGAATTCAAATTCATTCCATCCATTCTCTCATCTTGGATTGCACAGTAGAGGCAGGCAAACAGTGGAGGAGTTTTGAACCCATGACTTGTTCAAAACTGAGCTAGTTTGTGTGTAAATTTTGGAGACAATACTGAGTACTTGTGAGGAGTATTGTACTGAGATTGTTACATGATTATTCTTCATTATAATATACAGACAGTAGGGGGTTTTCAGCTGTAAGCTTTCCCCGGTATACATACTATGTTATATGTGTTGAATTTCTATGTGCGCATGTGAATGTTTTCAATACCGCTTGTTGTTTTTATTTCAGCATGTGATGATTAATGCATAGAAGAGATTATGTGTTATGTATGAAGCTCAAATAGTATGTGAATAGGATAATCTCGATGAATAATTCAGCAAATTATTCAAATTTCTACATGGTATCATAGGAGAATTGATCATCGGATCTATTACAGTGATTACAATTTATTTCGGTAGACAGAGTCTGTAAGCGGGCCAGGTAGCCTCTGGATCCATCCTTTCTTTGAAAGGTGATATATCCATTAAATGCCCCTACAGTCGATCTCTGTGCTAGAAATAATTTTTTCTCACAGATCCAGAAGCAGTTGAGTTTTGAGCTTGGAATTCGAATTTTGCAGCAGTGTTTTCTTGGTGTTGAAGTCAAAATGTCTTATCAAGGATTGCGATTGGAGTATGCTCTTGAAGGCAGTTCGAATTATATTGCATGGAGAGATAGGATGGAGGCGGTGTTAGATGATAACGGGCTGAAGGACTTCATAGATGCTGAAGTCCCAAAGCCTACTGATGCTGCTCAAGTTGAGGCTTGGCAAAAGAAGATGGCAAGGTGTCGAAGGATTCTGTTGGAGGGCGTGAAGGATCACATTGTATCCAGCCTGCATGGAAAATATTCTCCATAATTGATGTGGAAAGCGTTGAAAGAATTTTTCTAGAGCAAGAGCGACCAGAGGAAGTTGGCGCTCAGGGATAAACTCAGGAAAATTAAGATGGAGAAGAATGACAATATTCCGGTATACTTGACAAAGTTTTTCCACTGCAGGGATGAGATTGGGAGTGTAGGAGTTAGTGTGGATGATGAGGACTTGGTGAGCTTGGCTTTCCTTGGTCTTCCGAAGAGATGGCATTCCTATGAGGATTCTGTCAATGGTCGGGAGAAATTGCCAGGATGGGAGCGACTTTGGTCGGATCTTGTGCAAGAGGAGATAAGGAGGAATACCAGGGATGGATCTTCATCAAAGGTATCTGATGAAGAATACTGCGCTTTGGCTGCCAAAGCAAGGAAGGGGAAGGGCAAGGAGAGGGCTTCTCAATTCGGTGCGGATGGTAAAAAGTGTGACATGTCCAAAGTGAAGTGTTTTCACTGTCACGATCATGGACATTACGCCACGAATTGTCCACATAAGAAGAAGAACAAGCAGACTGTTGGAGCTACAGCTGGTGAGGCTCTTGCCTCGCAATTTGAGTTGGACTTCTCATTGATCACATGCATGGTGTCTAGTGCATTGGGATCAGGGTGGTATTTTGATAGTGGCGCTTCCTTTCACATGACGGGAGATGCAAATCTTTTCAGTGACTTGGTGGAGAAAGGTCTCCAAATGCATGTTGAGTGGGCGACGGTGGACGATACAATGCAACCGGCATTGGTACCATAACCTTTCAGAGGGAGTAAGGTAAACTCATTCTTTTACAAGATGTATTGCATGTACCAGGTCTAACAAAGAATTTAATCTCAGTCGCAATGTTAGAGGATAAAGGGTATGAAGTTGTCTTTAGAGAAGGTAAATTTTTCCTTCGGCACAAGGCAACAGGACAAGTCAAGAAGGTTGGGATTCGGGGAAAGAATCTCTACAAACTTGAAGTAGATGGGATGTCTATGAAGCTTCCTATTGTTGGGAAGCAGGAGAAAGACATGCAACTGATGCTTCAGAGAAAGCAAGTTTTGCATGCAGGTGAAAGTGAACCTCGGGGTGTGGAGTAGCCACAAGAGGATCATGGAGTGGAAGAAACCACTCATGCAGAGAAATTCCATGCCAAATGGGTAGAGGGAGTGCATGCAGCTATACCACCAGGTGAGAGGTGGGGCGACATGCATGATTAATCCCAAGAGGATATTTCTGGGCAGGATTCATGAGATGGTGTGGATCTCATGAGTTGAACCTGGCTACGAGGTGCCCACAGTGCAGCAGTAGCAGATCAGTTAGATTGATGCAGGAAGATCAAAGTGACAGTGTTGGATACTGGAGCACGGATCAGAGTTGACAGCAAGTTCAGAGTGCATGGGTGCAAGAGTTCAACAGCACAGTGGTTCCTGATGACATGTGCAGTTGGTACCAGCAGAAGTCGAAGACTTTGATGATAGATGCATCAGACTGATTGAGTTGTTTGGAGCCTATTCAGTTTCGGAGATGTTGCATACAAAGGGTGCATGGCGCATGCATGGAGTTGCATGGTGCATGCATGAGTTTGCATGGCGCATACAAAGGGTGCATGGCGAATGCATGGAGTTGCATGTTGCATGCATGGAGTTTCATGGTGCTTGTGAAGGTTGCAGGGTGAATGCATGGAGTTGCATGTCGCATGCAAAGATAGTCCTTTCTTGTTGAGAGGGAGTGTTGAAAATGGCAACAACAAACAGTGAAGGAGGCCTCCTGAAACATCTTTCCTGATCCTAGTTGGAGAGTGATCACCTAAACTAGGTGGGGACCACACATGTGATTTTTGTCGAAAAGTCTATTTTTAGACATATGGAGCATGGTCTAGGAGTTGCGGGATGCTACTCTTGGATGATTGGTCAAGTTGGTAAAAATATATGGACATCTGTTTTTAGACATACAGGTCGAAGTCTATTTTTAGACTGCCTGTCTAAAAATAGAACAGTCAAATATTATTAGCCCTTAATAATATTTGGACTATAAAATTTATCTTATCCTCTTGGAGCACTTCAGTTCGAGCTATAGATGTGACACATGCAGCTGGCAGAAGGAAATTCGAATTTCCTATGGGTTAGTTGAGCTATTGCATGTTTGACTTCAGTTAGAACTCATGTGGCAGAGTTTGGTGGAGTTGATGAGACAGTTGATGGAGTTGTGTTCGGTTTAACTTGGTTGAACTAGTTGTATTTAGTTTAACTGGCTAATACACTAGAGATGATAATTTATTAATTAAATATTATTTAATTCGATAATTGTTAACTCATAAATCAGCAAATAACACATCGATTAACTTTCGATTGCATGTACGATTCGGTGAGCAGTGGAAAGGCCAGGAAAGGGTGGAGTCTACTATCGGTTGTGACTATAGTGTGCATGAGATTTGCACAATCATTGGAGGAGATTGCAAATGAGGATTGCACAGTTAAAGCCAAGGGAGTTCGAATTCATTCCATTCCATTCTCTCATCTTGGATTGTGCAGTAGAGGCAGGCAAACAGTGGAGGAGTTTTGAACCCGTGACTTGTTCAAAACTGAGCTAGTTTGTGTGTAACTTTTGGAGATAGTACTGAGTACTTGTGAGGAGTATTGTACTGAGATTGTTACATGATTCTTCTTCATTATAATATACATACAGTAGAGGGTTTTCAGCTGTAAGATTTCCCCGGTATACATATTGTGTTATATGTGTTGAATTTCTATGTGCGCATGTGAATGTTTTCAATACCGCTTGTTGTTTTTATTTTCGCATGTGATGATTAATGCGTAGAAGAGATTATGTGTTATGTATGAAGCTCAAATATTATGTGACCAGGATAATCTCGATGAATAATTCAGCAAATTATTCAAATTTCTACACCACATACACGACTGTTCAAACTATCGATTTAGAGGGGAACATGGGTAATCTTTCTAAGACAATGCTCATTGATATCTCGGTCAAAACGGGTATCGTGGAAAATATTCATATTGGAGCTGATTACAATCCTGAGGAAATTTCATGCTTCACATCCCTTTTCAAGAAATTCCACGATGTGCTTGCTTGGTCTTATGACGAAATGCCCGGCATAGATCCATCTATAGTTGAGCACGAAATCAAGATTTATGACAATGCCAAACCAATCCGGCAGTGACTCAAACCTGTCCACCCGCACAAAGCAGCCACCATCAAAATTGAGGTAGAAAAAATTTTAAATGTTGGTTTCATCTATCTCATTCCTTTGATGGAATGGGTTTCCAATTCGGTTCCCGTCGATAAAAAACAAGGCACCATTCGAGTTTGTGTTGAATATCATGATCTGAACGCTGCTTGTCCCAAAGACAATTATCCTACACCATTCATAGATAAAATTCTCGACGATTGTGCTGGATGTGAATATTTTTCCTTCATGGATGGGTTCTCGGGCTATAACCAGATTGAAATTAAAAAAGACACCAGCATAAAACTGCCTTCATCTATCCTTGGGGCACATTTGCGTATCGTAAACTCCCATTCGGTCTGAAGAATGCTGGAGCAAATTTTCAGCGGGCTATGGACTACGTTTTTCATGACATTCGGCATATTTTATAGGCCTACTTGGATGACCTTCCAGCCCATTCCAAGAAACGACCTGATCACCTCGCTCATCTGAAAGAATTTTTTGCTAGGCATAGATTCTACAATATACGTCTGAATCCTCATAATTGCGTATTTATGGTCGAGTCTGGGCATCTGTTAGGTTTCATTGTCTCCAAGCATGGGATTAGGGTTGATCCTAACAAGGTTAAGGCGATTGTTGAATTTTCGGCACCATAATCCATCCTTCAACTCCAACGTTTGCAAGGGAAGGAAATTTTTTTACGTCAATTCATCATTAACTATGTCGAGATGACGAAAGGATTTATGTCATTATTGAAGAAAGGAACACTATAATTTTGGGATGACCAAGCTCAACAGTCATTTGATGCTTTAAAACATGCACTTGTTTCAACCCCACTCCTTAGTGCTCCCGACTACTCACACGACTTTATCCTCTACCTGGCAGCCTCACCATCCTCACTTGGAATGGTTCTGGTTCAAGTTCACAATGACGACAGTGAACATGTGATATACTATTTTTCCAAAGGTCTAATTGGACCTTAACTACGTTATTCACATGTGGAGAAACTTTCTCTGGCAGTAGTTTTTGCCATCACCTGACTTCGACACTATATATTGCTGCGACAGACTATGATTATTGCTTTGGAGAACCCCATGCGACACATCTTGTCTCGAAAAATTATTGGAGGAAAATATTCCAAATGGATCATAACCCTCTAACAATTTGATTTGGTCTTCACAGCTGCCAAAGTAAATAAATCCCTCGTCTTCACCGAATTATTATCGAACCTTCCCAGAATCAACCCAGGAGAAGTAGCTCATGATCCATTTCCTGATGAATCTGTATACTTGGTTGATTCTTTAGACCCATGGTATGGAGACATTTTGGTCTACCTACAAACCCAATGCTTCCACCCAACTCTCACGTCTGATGACCGTCGTCATATCCGCCACCATGCAAAGCACTACCTCGTGCTGAATGATACGTTATATCGTCATGGCGTCGATACTATTCTCCCGCATTGTCTCACTTTCGATGAGGTGGAACGCGTTTTTAATGACTTCCACGCAAGGGCATGTGGTGGTCATCTTTCGGGCATAGCTACTGCCCAAAAAATTCTGCGCGCTGGTTACTATTGGCCCAATTTGTTTAAAGACTACATTGCAGCGGTCCAGAAGTGCCATCCATGTCAAATTTTCACAAAGAAAATGCGTGCTCATCCTGCCCCCCTTCATCCAGTTATCTCCATTGGTCCTTTCGCTAAATGGGGAATTGACTTCGTCACCTGTAATCCCACTTCGGAAAATGGACACAACTACATTGTGGTTGCGGTCGACTATTTTACTAAATGGGCAGAATCCATTCCCACTTTTAAGGCCGACGGTGAAACCGCCACTCTCTTCCTGTTCAATCTGGTAATCTGTCGGTTCGGCGTACCCATATCTATTGTCACAGATCATGGATCCCACTTTCAGAATCATATGATGACCGAATTAACATCCATGCTAGGTTTTCACTGTTAGCCCCCCTATGAAATTATTGACAAGTAAGCTGGGGGCTAGGTTTCTTTGGAGCCTTCAAGGAATGCCTTTTTCCTAAAACCCCATCCTCCTTGAAGTCTCTTTGTGCTATGCCTAACAAAAATCCTCTCTACTGGTCCATTCCTAAAATTCCTGCTATTACCCCTTGTACCCCTGCAAATAACCACAGTTTTCCCCTTTTCCCCTTGGACAGTTTCCTTTCTTCCATTCATTCCCACCTTTCATCTCTTGAATCCCCCCCCCATGTCCCCTTCGGTCTCTGTCCATACCCATTTCCCTGGCCTAATTTCCCCCTTTTTCCCCTATCGTTTCCATTATAAAATTTCAAAATGCATCAAAATGGGGTAAAAACCCACTTCCGACCATATAATAAGCCTTAGCCCCTTCTTCGCTAGCCCCCGAACCCTGTCCTTCCATGCGATCCAGCGCCGTGACCAAAGCGCTAACCCCAAAGGCGCTGGTCCCGTGGGATTTTCGGGCAAATTTCCATCTGTCAATCTTGTTTGATCGGACGGTGAGCGTGAATCCTGACGCTCTCTATTTTCCCCCGTTCATTTCGTAGATCGCGCGATCTCCATTCATTTCCCCGTCGGATCAACGGTCCACAGTCCTCCAGCCGGTGGTCCCCGCCCGTGCACTGTTCTAAAACTGCCAATTTATTCCGCACCGCCTTTGGGCTATGGGCAGTATTTCCTGATAGCCCAACAATTCCATACAGTTTCCTCCATGTCTCTTCTGTATGACGGCAAAACTGCCCATCCCCCGCGCACTAACTTTCGACCACGGGTGCCAAGCGAAATCACTGTTTACCATCAGATCTTGAGCCTCATCCAGCGGTCGTTATTCGTCTGAGCTGCGTGCTGCTTAATCCATGTCATGGCCCGCCATCCATCGCCCTCCGCCGCTGATCTCTGCCACGATCGACGGTCCCGATCTGTTCGCCCACCACTAACTTTTCCACTGTCCCCTGTCCCTCCACGTCATCTCCACGTGCACCCTCCGTACCTTTTCCCATTCCATTACGTATAAGCGGTTCATTTCGTGTTTTTTAATGTTTTCATTAATTTTTCACTCTGCAGACTGCCAACCATCCACCAGAGTTTGTTGCTCCATTATTTCTATAATTTTATCCTCCATATCATCATCCGCACGATTATTCTCCTCATCCACATCATCCGCCACCCCGTCCACGTTTTCTTAACAGGTTTGCTGTTTTGCAGGGTTTTAAGCATGGAAAACCTCCATAGCTCACCATCTCTGTCACACAGGCAGAAAATTCAGAGAAGGGTCGTGTACAAAGACTCGTTTAATGAAGGAGAGGCCCAAGAAAATGTTTGACATGACAGAGAGAAGAGGATAGGGTAAAAGCCCTATCAACTTTCTTCAGAGCTATTTAAAATACGGGGTTCGCAGTCAGAAGTATTTATGGGAGTAGCAAGGAGTAATCAACAAGGCGATTAGAAAGGTGAAGCATTTAAGTTGAAGTTCTCAAAGGCTTGATCCAATTTTTTAGAGGCTAAGCACCACTTTGAAGATCCCGAAGACCAAAAAAAAATTCAATACACGGGAAACCGTACCACCAGGTTTTTCTATTGCAGTGGAAGGTTTTTCTCCAAAGGACAGAGTGTCCATGCAGTATTTATTATACACCATGTCCCTGAATATTTTTTCAGCCAGGCAACAGTTCAAAGAAACCAGAGCATTTATATGGCAGACCTTTCAGCAGATTATTTTATTTTTGTTCAAAACACCGAGAGTACGATAGCCAAAATCTATCAAAATTATATCCTAAAGAAGATCTCCCCTATAGCCTAAGGATGATAGAGATTAAATACTCAGCAGTCAAACATAATGGGTTTCGTCCCTACATTCATTTCTATGTTTAATGTTACATTTAGTGTTCACCTACCTCCTCAGTCGATCTTTTGTTCATCCTCTGCTATAAAACACAGAAGGACATTATTGTAATGGTTGTTGATGAGATATCAGAGAAATGCAAGTATTTTCCTCTTGAGACAAGTTCTCTGTGTAATATTGTAAGATAGGCTGAGATTTGATGTATTCAGACTAAATGTTCAAGCTGTGGGCAATGATGTACCTGATTGGTGTTGTTTTTAATATGACAAGCACATTTCTTTGGATCCTGATCTAAAGCAGCTGGTGATGTTTTCCTATCTCTTTGTTTGATTCCATTTCATTCCATTTCTACAGGCTCGCATCAGAAGTTTTGCATAAGATTTACCCTTGATAGGTACCTTATGTTGCTGCTCTCCTAGCCTTTTATGTTTTCTGCTTACATGTGTATTTGAATATTGATTTCAATTGGTTTAACCAATGTAGTGGATGTTATTGCCTGCTCTCTGATGTATGAATTAATGAAATCTATGTTTAGATGTTCTTGTTTGGATTTAGTTGGATGAGTTGAGAACACTGGGAGGTCTAGAACCCTGTCTCTGCCTCACTAGGATCTTTCCATCTTAATTAAAACTTTCTAAGATCCCTTGTCCTGCCTCTAATTTTGTCCAAGCAGGTCTGGAGTTAAATGACCTCTAACCTGATCTATAGAAAGGATTTTTTGGTTCCCCCTCACTCATTTTCAGTCCTTAATGTTCCATTCCATCAACCATCCTTTGAGATCCAAATTCTCTAGATAACTAGCCCAACTAAAAGCTTGCACATTGAACACAAGTAAACCCTTTCTTGACTCCATTGCCCAATGGCCCTGATGTTCCCTGAGTTATCTTTCTTTGCCTAGTTTCCTCTTTTCTCATCCTTGTCTTATATTGGACCCTTCTTTCTTGATTCCCAACAACCAAACCTAAACAATCAAACAAACAAACCCTGTGCCTATAACTAGCCTAATATCTCGAACCCGAGTCTCAAAGACATATCCTTTTGACTCATACAGAGAGATCCCTCTCTAAACCTAGGAGGGCTAGATCCTAAGGTCTGAAAGTGGTTCTATGTTGTCTCATCTTTTGGTCTTGTCAACCTGGAAAAAACATGGGAACCCCAACATAATGGCGACTCCGCTGGGGAGCTTCTGAATGATTTCCTTCTCACTACATCAAAAACTTCAGAAACCTAGAACTCTGGTTAGGTTGACAGTAAGTCACTCCTTTCTTGAATCAACCTCCATTGTTGAGAGTCCATAATACTCTTATACAGAGCCTGGGAAGGGCCAGGTAGCCTCCGAATCTCACCCTCTTCTTAGGTGACATATCTGGCAAATGCCCTCCCAGTCAATCTCTGGTTGGAATTTGTTGTTTTTGAGGAGATTCCTGAAAGGTGATAGTGTCTCAGCACTGTGGTGGACAGTGTAACCCCTTAGACATACCCAAAAACCCTCCACCTGGTGACTCCATTATTCATAAATGAAAAGACTCCACTGGTGATCAGTAGGCCTGCTGATCGTCTTAGTTTCACAACAGACTCCACCGGGAGACCAGCCTCTGAGACAACATCAATCACAGTAGAAGTAACAAGTAGGGTTAAGCTGCTTAGTTAGAAACATAACATTCTGGCTTTTAGGACCATTCACACAAGAGCTTATCCTAACCCAAACCCATCGGAAATAGTTGAAAATCCAGAGAGTATCCTCAAGGGAGCTCTTAAACCCAAAAGACCAACTATTTCTAGCCACTTTCATAGAGCTAATTCTTCACCGGAAAACCTAACCACTCTATCACAGTTTCTCCCTGACCTAGATCTACCAAACATTTTACCGAGAACTAGGTCATTCAGTACTTTAGACCAGCCAAACCCTGAGTTTCATAGTTCACCATCTCATAGTGGTCAACACACTAGGGACAGAGGAACCTCTCCATCTACACCACCTGATATCCACTTCATTCAAAACTTGGGGCTCTCCCACCCTAGATCTGCTCAGCTAACCACTGCTGGTCCTAATATCCCTGTCATCCAAATAACAGCTGCTCAAGCCAACCCTATACCTCATCAGAACATTATTATGGCAGCCTGGTATGCACCCCTAGTTTTACCTCAGCCATTGTTACCCTTACCAAATGATTATCAATCAAAGATCTCACACTTCATTGAAAAATAGTCCATAACAGCTCAGCAACATGTAGATAAAATGGAGGATTCTTTTGATTACATGGAAATTGATGATGAAACAATCAAAATGAGAATCTTTGCCCAAAGCTTGGGAGGTGAGGTGAAGAAGTGGTTTAAAAACCTACCTGCGGGTAGTATCCAAGATCTCTCTGCTCTATACCGGACTTTCGTCGACAAATGGGAAACTAGGGAAAATCCTCGCCAACTCCTAGCGGAATACATGAGCCTTAAAAGAAATGTGGGAGAGAGTGTCCATGATTACACCACTATATTTAACAGCATTTACAATGCCCTCCCCCCACATATGAAACCTCCACAAGGCATGGCCCTAGCTAAGTACCCTGATGGGTTTGATGCTGACATGGCCTATGAACTTAGGGACAAAGAATACACCACATTGGAAGACATGCAGAAAGGAGTGGTAAACATAGAAGCCAATTTGATTGAGAAAAAATCAAGACAGAGAGCCGAGAGGAGGGTAACCTATAGGGATGACAACGTAGCCTCCACATCTGATCCAAATTATGAAAAATTGTCTAAAAACATGGAAGAACTACAAAAAATGATGAAGAGAATGGTTGTCACTGTCAATAGCCAAAACAGAAATCAAAACCAGAACCAAAACTTTAGAAGGAACAACAATGCCACTCCCAACAGACAAAGAGAATCAGACCAACAAGTAATACCCCCATTCTAGGAAAAATTTCTTGATGAAGATGAGGGAATCATAAGGGAGTCTGAAGGGAATGCAATAAACATGTTTGAAACAGAAGACTCAGTCCTTAACTGTGACTCAGAGGAAGACCAACCCTCACCATCATACTAGGATGAGAAAAAATTAGAAACTGAAGATTACAGATTAGGATTTGAAAATGCCATGATGCAGGTCAAAGAACAATATGAAATTAGGAGCAAGAAGAGCCAAGAAAATTCCAAAACTGAGACTCTTGAAGTTACCATCAAGAGAAGACTTGATAAAACTTCTAAAGCATCTGCTGTAAATAGCAAATCAGCAGCTGAAAGTTCTGGGAAAAGCAAAGAAAAGGACAGCCAGAAGAATGAAAAACAAGGTGAGCCCGCTAGCAGTGCTAGCACTTCAGTTAGTGCCCCTGATACAATTTTTCCTAACCCTGTACATAGCGAGAAATCACAAACTGATTCGGCCACTAAGGCTGTAGCAAATAAAACAGAGTTGAGCACTCCAAAGAGTCAGTCCACTTTCAATTTGGAAAGTGAGATTGCAAAAATCAAAATCTCTGTCCCACTCTTATAGTTGGCCACTCAGAATGTATATAAAAGCCAAATTTTGAAAGCATTAAACCTAGGGTAAAACAACGACACGGTGAATTTGAGTGATGATCAACCTGCCCTCCTGTTTGGTCCAAAGATTGAGGGAAAGTTTCAGGAAGGGGTAGTTCCACCTTTCTATATCAGTCTCAACATTCATGAAAAGATCCTTCATAATGCCATGCATGACTCTGGAGCATCACACAATCTGATGCCTAAGGTAGTAATGGAAAAGCTAGGCCTAGAGATAACACGACCTTACAAAGATTTATATTCATTTGACTCTAGCAGAGTAAAATGTCTTGGCCTAATCAAGGACTTATGTGTGAGCTTGACCCAGATCCCAGCTAAATGTATGGTCATGGATGTGGTGGTGGTAGATGTACCACCCAAGTATGGCATGTTATTATCAAGATCATGGGGAGCCAAGTTGCAAGGAAGAATGCATATGGATGGCTCATATGCCACTATCCCTATATTTGGCCAACTTAGAAGACTATATAGAGAGTCCCAAATGAAATTTCTAGTCAGTAGCCCCGAGAAGCTTGAAAATTCACCATTATACTCTGTGCACACAGACCTGGATTCTTTCATTCTATATAACAACCAATCCTTAGGAGAGCCAGAATCACAACGCAGAGATCCAAGCAAGGACACGGAGCCCATGGATTTTAGCATAATGGCTACCCTAGAAGAATACGACGAAGAAAACCATGGGCAGGATAATGAAAACGAAACGCAGAATGAATCAGAAGCACAATGCAGTCAGCCCATCAGTCACACCGATACACCACGTGAAGAACAAGACAACCCACAACCTAGTACAGACCCCCCAATGCAACATAATGGCGAACCCTTGTGGGAAATGAATTTTGATGGGTCCTATACTAGAAAAACTGCTGGAGCAGGGGTGTGGCTACGTAACACAGAAAATGACCACGCAGAGAGCCATGCTGTGAATCTGTATTTCAAGTGCACAAATAATATTGCAGAATACGAGGCTCTTATCCTTGGTTTAAATCTGTTGAAAAAATTAGGCGCCCACGGGATAGTTGTACGAGGAGACTCTGAGTTAGTGATCAAACAAGTGAACGGTGAATATGCAGCGAAACATCCCCGATTAAGAGCATATAGGGATGATTCCATGGATATATTGAAAACATTCATGGAATATGAATTGGTATTTGTTCCCAGGAGTCAAAATGTAATTGTGAATGGATTAGCTTGTCTAGCTATTTCATACCCTGAGACTCCAGCTGACCAACAAATCATCATTCAAACCAAGTTCCGACCTGCAGTGCCAGACAACAAAAAATATTGGCAGGTCTTTGAAGGTGACAAACAGATTAAGGATTTCTTAACAGGCAGAGATGAGTTTGAATTTTCTGGTTCAGATTCTAAATCTGAAGACAGCTGCCTTAGTGAGGAATCATCTGATGGAGAAACCACGCCTTGTAACATAGAAATAAATTATTTTTCCGAGGAAGATGGAAACTCAACCATAAAATGTGAAAACGCAGATAGTGAAGAAATAGAGGTGCTCCAGACCAAAGATAAGAATATACCCAGAGGCCTGGCACCCTTAGAGGACCTTTTTGACTTTGATGACGTAGAAAAAAATCCCACAATAGAACATGCAGATTAAGATGTGGAAGAATGCAACATAGGCAATAAAAAAAACCCAAAATGATTAAACTAGCTAAGTCTTTACCTGCAGACATGAAGAAGAAATACATTGAGCTGTTTAAAGAATTCATTGATGTGTTTGCATGGAGCTATGAAGACTTAAAGGCTTATGACACCAACATCATACAACACAAGATACCCTTGAAGTAAAATCAGAAGCCTTTCAGATAGAGACTCCGTAGGATCAATCCAAAACAATTGCCTGCAGTTGAAAAAGAGATTAAGAAGATGTATGATGCGGGCATAATTGTTCCTGTGAGGTTTTCTGATTGGGTATCAAACTTAGTGGCTGTGAGAAAGAAAACAGGGGAGATCAGACTATGCATAGACTTTAGAAACCTCAACAGAGCCTCCCTGAAAGACAACTACCCCTTGCCTAGAATGGAACATATCTTAAAAAAGGTAGTAGGCTCTAAAAGGATTTCCCTGTTAGATGGTTTTTCAGGATATAACCAAGTATTGGTACTCCCAGAAGATCAACTCAAAATAGCATTTACCACCCCATGGGGCACCTTTATGTATGTGAAGATGCCTTTTGGGCTGATGAATGTTGGAGCCACCTTCCAGAGAGCGATGGATATAGCTTTCTCAGATGAGATAGGAAACTTCATAGTTATCTACTTGGATGACTTGACTATTTTTTCCAAAACGGAAGAAGAACACTTGAAGCATCTGAGAAAAGTTTTTGAAAAATGCAGAAGGTATGGTCTATCCTTAAATCCTAAGAAAACTGTCTTTGGGCTGCAAGAAGGAAAACTTCTAGGCCATATCATTTCTGAGAAAGGGATCAGGATAGACCCACAGAGAGTTGAGGGAATACTCCAAATCACACACCCAAGAAACATCAAGGAGCTACAGTCCTTCATTGGGAAAATCAACTTCCTGAGGAGATTTATTCCCAATCTCACTGAACACCTCAGGACTATGACTAACATGCTGAAGAAAGGTGTAGGAATTAAATGGACTATTGGAGCTAAACAATCTTTCGAATCAGTAAAACTTGCACTCACTCAAGCTCTTGTTCTAATTAATCTGGATTTCTCAAAGGACTTCATGATTTTTTCATTCACCTCCGAGCATACAGTGGCTGCAGTTTTGCTGCAGAAAAATTCAGAGGGTAATGAACAGCCTATAGCTTTCTTCAGTAAAGCCTTGAGAGATGCACCCTTAAAGTACAACATTATGGAAAAGTAGGCCTATGCCCTGATTAAGGCGTTAAAAGACTTTAGGGTGTACATTCTACATTATCACACCATTGCTTATCTACCGAATATAGTGGTCAAAGATATCTTGTCCCAGGACCTTGATGGGAAGAGGGGAAAATGGATTGCTACAATCTTAGAATACAACCTTGAAATAAAACCCACTAAGATGATCAAAGGTCAAGGCCTGGCCCAGTTAATGGCTGAATCAAACTTGCAGGCCCTTGAAATTAACATGATAAATGCCTTAGATGAGCAGGAAGGATTGCCCCATCCAAATGTTGAGGAGCAGTTTCAAAACTCTCCTTGGTATACTGACATCCTTTACGTGCTCACCAACCTCAATGCCCCTCCAGAACTATCCAAAACCAAGGCCAGATTCATAAAAATCAAAGCTAGAAATTACTGCATTTTGAATGAGAATCTATACTGGAAAAATCCAAATGGCCTATTGCTAAAATGCTTGTCTGAACCTGAAGCTAAAATAATTAAACAGGAATCCCATGCTGGGGAGTGTGGAGGCCACCTGAGTTGGAAAGCCACTGCAAATAAGATACTCAGGGCTGGTTACTATTGGTCTACACTCTTTAGTGATGTCCATAAAATGATACTTACCTTCCACAAATGTCAGATCTTTGAAGGCAGAAGAAATCTTCTCCCCCTCCCCCTACAACCCATCACTTTTGAAGGTCCCTTTCTGCAATGGGGTCTAGAATTTATAGGAGAAATTCATCCAGCCTCTTCAGGACAACAAAAATGGATGCTAACCGCTACAGATTACTTCACTAAATGGATAGAAGCCATACCCACTAGGAATGCCACTGATTCTGTCATCATTAGGTTCCTAGAAGACTTCATCCTATCTCGGTTTGGCTGTCCAAGGAAAATAATCACTGACAACGCTGCTCGTTTCTTCTTGACCAAGAAAATGGCTGATTTTCGCCAAGGTATGGAGAATATTAGGGGCTGCCCAACGCTATTACCCCTAGGGTAATGGATTGGCTGAATCATCTAACAAAATCCTGGTCACAATCATTAAGAAGCTGCTGGAAGAGAAAAAAAGGTCATGGCATAAAAAGGTGATATATGCTTTGTGGGCTGACAGGCTCACCACAAAGAAATCTATTGGCATGTCACCATTCCAGCTGGTTTATGGAACAGAAGCAGTTTTTCCTACTAGCCTTGGAGTACCAGTGATTAAGCTTGCCCAAGAGATTCAGACAGAGGAAGACAGTATGGTGAGAAGAATTAATGAAACTATTCATCTTCAGCAAACAAGGGAGCAAGTTTACAACAGAGAAATTAAAGTTCAGGAAAACATAAAGAAATTGTTTGACAAAAGAACCAAAGCTGCAGATTTCAAAGTTGGGGACAAGGTTCTGAAGTGGGACTCAAGAAGAGAGGACAAAGGTAAACATGGTAAGTTTGACAGCTTGTGGCAAGGTCCATACATCATCCAGGCCACTGTGGGTCCTAATGCATTTTTCTTACAGGAACTTGATGGTACAAAGCTGTTTGGGGGTCCTATCAATGGCAGGATGCTCAAACCCTATTTCTGCTAATTTTCATTTCCAGTTCCATTTCCATTGTACATACCATTGCAGTTTTACTTTCAAGAAAGCAGAGAAAATGTTTCCAAAAAACAGTGAAAAAGAGAGGTTCAGATGTGTTCAAAACATGAACCTCTGAAGTACAAAGATTGGCTCTAATAAACTCAAAACCTAAGCCAAAGAAGAGAAGACAGCCGGTCCTAACATGCTCAAAATCTGGACCAGCAAGGAACAAAGAAGAATCAGCTCTAATATGCCCAAAACCAGAGCTGAAATCAAAGAAAAGAGGTGACTCAAATATGCTCAAAACCTAAGTCACAAAGAAAGAAGGATATTTCAAATTGCAGATTTCATGCCTTCACAGTTTTGTTTGCAGTTTTCTACAATTATTCACTCCAGCAAGTCAGACAGTCTAATCCTAGCTTGGCTGTTTTTCAATTTCCTGTCTTAGAATGTAGGAGAAGAAATATGTTGGACAGTTTAATCGCAGCAGATGTTAGATTAGGTAGAGAAGCATATGAGGCCAACTATTTAATCTGGTCTCATGGAGCAATAAGGGTAGACTTAGAATAGGTTTTTTTTTGTTTTGAAAATAAAATGTAAAGGGTCTGCTAGCTCAAATGCACCCTAAAGAAGAAAAATGCTAGGATTGTAGTGTGGGTAGGTAGTTTGATTGGGAGAAATATTTCTGCTGATGTAACATATTCATATTGCGGCAGCTGATCAAAGAAAGGGATGTGCCAAGCAGCAGGCATCTGGCCTACTCCAAAGATTATGTCTAGTTTCTTAACTCCTTCAAGAAGAAGCCATCCCCATGTGGAGCCACTGTTAGCCCCCCTATGAAATTCTTGACAAGCAAGCTGGGGGCTAGGTTGTTTTGGAACCTTCAAGGAATGCCTTTTTCCTGAAAACCCATCCTCCTTGAAGTCTCTTTGTGTTATGCCTAACACAAATCCTCTCTGCTAGTCCATTCCTAAAAGTCCTGCTATTACCCCTTGTACCCCTGCAAATAACCACAGTTTTCCCCTTTTCCCCTTGGATAGTTTCGTTTCTTCCATTCATTCCCACCTTTCATCTCTTGAATCCCCCCCCATGTCCCCTTCGGTCTCTGCCCATACCCATTTCCTTGGCCTAATTTCCCCCTTTTTCCCCTATCGTTGCCATTATAAAATTTCAAAATGCATCAAAATGGGGTAAAAACCCACTTCCGACCATATAATAAGCCTTAGCCCCTTCTTCGCTAGCCCCCGAACCCTGTCCTTCCATGCGATCCAGCGCCGTGACCAAAGCGCTAACCCCGAAGGCGCTGGTCCCGTGGGCTTTTCGGGCGAATTTCCATCCATCGATCTTGTTTGATCGGACGGTGAGCGTGAATCCCAATGCTCTCTGTTTTCCCTCATTCATTTCGTAGATCGTGCGAACGTCGTTCATTTCCCCATCGGATCAACGGTCCACAGTCCTCCAGCCGGTGGTCCCCGCTTGTGCACTTTTCTAAAACTGCTGGTTTATTCCACACCACCTTTGGGCGATGGGCGGTATTTACTGATAGCCTAGCGATTCCATACAGCTGTCGCCGCGTGTCTTCTGTACGACAGCAAAACTGCCCATCCCCTGCACATTAACTTTCGACCACGGGTGCCAAGAAAAATAGTTGTTAACCGTCAGATCTGGAGCACCTCATCCAGCGGTCGTTATTCATCTGAGCTACACGCTGTTTAACCCATGTCATGGCCCGCCATCCGTCGCCCTCTGCCGTTGATCTCCGCCACGATCGACGGTCCCAATCTGTTCGCCCGCCGTTGACTTTTCCACTGTCCCCGGTCCCTCCACGTCATCTCCACGTGCACCCTCCGTACCTTCGCCCATTCCATTATGTATAAGTGGTTCATTTCGTGTTTTTTAATGTTTTCATTTGTTTTTTGCTCTGCAAACCGCCAACCATCCACCAGAGTTTGTTGCTCCATTCTTTCTACAATTTTCTCCTCCATATCATCATCTGCATCACCATTCTCCTCGTCCACATCATCCGCCACCCCGTCCACGTTTTCTTAATAGGTTTGCTGTTTTGCAGGGTTTTAAGCACGAAAAATTTCCATAGCTCACCATCTCTGTCACACAAGCAGAAAATGCAGAGAAGGGTTGTGTACAAAGACCCGTTTAATGAAGGAGAGGCCCAAGAAAATGTTCGACGAGATAGAGAGTAGAGGATAGGGTCAAATCCCTATCAACTTTCTTCAGAGCTATTTAAAATACAGGGTTCGCAGTCAGAAATATTTATGGGAGCAGCAAGGAGCAATCAACAAGGCGATCAGAAAGGTGAAGAATTTAAGTTGAATTTCTCAAAGGCTTGATCCAATTTTTTAGAGGCTAAGCACCAGTTTGAAGATCCCGAAGACCAAACAAAAATTCAATACATGGGAAACCGTACCACCAGGGTTTTCTACTGCAGCGAAAGGTTTTTATCCAAAGGACAGAGTGTCCATGTAGTCTTTATTATACACCATGTCCCTGAAGATTTTTTCAGCCAGGCAGCAGTTCAAAGCAACCAAAGCATTTATATGGCAGACCTCTCAGCAGATTATTTTATTTTTGTTCAAAACATCGAGAGTACGATAGCTAAAATCTATCAAAATTATATCTTGAAGAAGATCTCCCCTACAGCCTAAGGATAATAGAGATTAAATACTCAATAGTCAAACAGAATGGGTTTCGGCCCTACATTCATTTCTGTGTTTAAAGTTACATTTAGTGTTCACCTACCTCCTCAGTCGATCTTCTGTTCATCCTCTGCTATAAAACACAGAAGGACATTATTGTAATGGTTTTTGATGAGATATCAGAGAAATTCAAGTATTTTCCTCTTGAGACAAGTTCTCTGTGTAATATTGTAAGGTAGGCTGAGATTTGATGTATTCAAACTGAATGTTCAAGCTGTGGGCAATGATGTACCTGATTGGTGTTGTTTTTAATATGACAAGCACATTTCTTTGGATCTTGATCTAAAGCAGCTGGTGATGTTTTCCTATCTCTTTGTTTGATTCCATTTCATTCCATTTCTACAGGCTCGCATCAGAAATTTGGCATAAGATTTACCCTTGATAGGTACCTTATGTTGCTGCTCTCCCAGCCTTTTATGTTTTCTGCTTACATGTGTATCTGAATATTGATTTCAATTGGTTTAACCAGTGTAGTGGATGTTATTGCCTACTCTCTGATGTATGAATTAATAAAATCTATGTTTAGATGTTCTTGTTTGGATTTAGTTGGATGAGTTGAGAACACTGGGAGGTCTAGAACCCTGTCTCTGCCTCACTAGGATCTTTCCATCTTAATTAAACCTTTCTAAGATCCCTTGTCCTGCCTCTAATTTTTTCCAAGTAGGTCTGGAGTTAAATGACCTCTGACCTGATCTATAGACAGGATTGGTTGGTTCCCCCTCACTCATTTTCAGTCCTTAATGTTCCATTCCATCAACCATCTTTTGAGATCCAAATGCTCTAGATAACTAGCCCAACTAAAAGCTTTCACATTGAACACAAGTAAACCCTTTCTTGACTCCATTGCCCAATGGCCCTGATGTTCCCTGAGTTATCTATCTTTGCCTAGTTTCCTCTTTACTCATCCTTGTCTTATATTGGACCCTTCTTTCCTGATTCCCAACAACCAAACCTAAACAATCAAACAAACAAACCCTGTGCCTATAACTAGCCTAATATCTCGAACCTAAGTCTCAAAGACATATCCTTTTGACTCATATAGAGAGATCCCTCTCTGGACCTAGGAGGGCTAGATCCTAAGGTCCGAAAGTGGTTCTATGTTGTCTCATCTTTTGGTCTTGTCAACCTAGCCAAAACATGGGAACCCCAACATTCGCCAAGATCAATCTTCGTCTTATTATCCTCAAGCTAATAGTCAAGTCGAAGCCATAAATGGCGTCCTCAAAACCATGATTCGTCGACTGGTCGAAAATCATAAACCACATGGCATCAGAATTTGTATTCCGCATTATGGGCATACCGAACGTCATTCAAAACTGCCACAGGCTTCACGCCATTCCAACTTGCATTCGGCTTGGAAGCAGTACTTCCAATCGAGTGTGAAATTCCATCACTCAAACTCGCCGTTGAACTCCTGCCTGGCACCACCACCATAGAAGAGCACTTGCTCTCACTCAATCATTTGGATGAAACTCGTCGAGATGTTACACTAGCACTCGAAGCTCACCAGCGTCGAGTCAAAGCTCAATACGACAAATCTGTCAAGCCTCGTTCTTTCCAAGAGGGTGATCTTGTTCTACTCTATGATTAGAAACATGACCTCTTGGGGGTAGGAACACTCCAACCATTATGGCTTGGTCCTTACATCATTACTAAAGTCCTCTCAAAAGGGGCTTACTAACTTCAGTACTATAATGGAATTCCACTCGCGGAGCCGTACAATGGGCTCTATCTAAAGAAGTATTTTTCCTAGTTTTGCACTAGGCATATGCTTTGTAATTTTATGTATATAATTTTTGCCTATTTTTTTGATGTTTCTGGATATTTTTGGGTTTTTGAGGTTTTTTTCGCATGTATAATATTTTTCTTTCACACAGATGCCATCATCTTCCTTATCATATGTCAGATATGTGGACAGTGCTAGTCGTCACACTAGACGCATTGCTTCAGCTGCTTGGGTTCTCTATACTCCTGAGTCGAAACTTCTTGGTTCTAGAGGAATTTTTCTAGGTAGTGCCACCAATAACATTTTCGAGTACATGTCAGTGATCCAACTCCTCATGGAGGCGGCGTCTCGTGACATCTCCAATTTAGTGGTCAGGTTAGATTCCCAACTCATCATTATGCAGTAAAACAATCATTATCGTGTTCGTCATCCAGTCTTGTTACGTTATTTTTTAAGGGTGTGACTTTTAGAAAATCAATTTCAAACTATCACATTTGAGCACGTTCCTAGAGAATTTAATGCATTAGCCAATTCTTTGGACAACTATGTGTTATATTGGAATTTGTCACATTTATTATAAAAGACTTATACATGAGCATATATATTTTAATCCCATTGAAAAATACATAAAAATTCACAAAACACAAAATCACCAAAAATTATGTATATATACATGTCGTGTCTAGTACAATAGATTACATCAAAAAATATTCCAAAACTTGGGTGTTTTACAAAAAATTGGCCATACTAAGCCACACTTTGAAACTAATACATTCACTCCACCAGCTAGGCATGATGATAATGGTAACATACAAGTGCTCTGGCTATCCTCCTCAGAGGCACTAGTATCTCTTTGGCACACCTACGGTATGCCGCTGCAAACGAACTGGAACCTCTTGCATAGGAAGGGGTGGTATGCCCATACTCAAACCCTCCAGGTTTCTGGAGAGTTTATGTAAAACTTGGGCATCATCATCCTCAGTGGCTTCCGCATCCTCTGCTGGTGCATCAGCCCGGGGTAGCTGCAGTCTTCGCTGTGCATAGCGAGGGGCCCCAACCAGATGAACAGGTGCCACATCTGTGTCAAGCAAACAATGCTTCATGTCAAAACATAATTTTCACCCTATTTTTCAACAAAAAAATTGCATAAACATTTAAAAGACAAAAACAAAGTACTTCCTTGAAATACACTGATCATTTCCTTCTTACCATCGAGTCCCCACTAGGTGCCAGGGGGCAGCGCTAACTCTGGATCGCCTGTGAATTTCATCCCTGCATAGGGATAATCCTCAATCATAATAATCTGGGAGTTTAGCCAATCAAAAAATCCATCATCAAAACAGTGGCAGAAGGGATCCTCTCCAGTCCACGGAAGCAAAGCTGCCCACTAAGCATGCCTCAGCTCGTGTGGGACCAATGGCGCTATAACGATCCTGGGCCTCATCAATGGTACCCGCTCCAGTAAGAAATAGACAATCAGTTTACCGTACCCAAACTTTCTCTGGGTACGGTTCTTACATGCGGTAAGCTCTACTCGGACCCGACAGACAACTCCTTCACACCAGTCAAACACCTGAGGCTGCATACAGTCCAAAGCTAGTAGCATCTGGGCCTTGGTAGCCACATGATGACTCTTGGCACCTTCCAAGCAAACAATCATCCATAAAATAGACCTCAGTGGTCTCAAAGTCACCCGTGCAATCGGTACCCAATTGCTTCCTGAGTGTCACGTATGCAATGCTCAAGAATTAGATCAGCAGTGGAACATGGGTTAGCTCTAGATGCCGTCAAGTTGGGCCTCGGTCCACGACATGATAGGCCGGTCAAAAATTACACATCATCCTTTTCGATTGAGAGCTCATTGCCCCCAATTGGAAATACATGGTGCCGCTCGTCCCATTGCTGGATTAGCCACCTCAAGAGGTCCTCTTGACCCCTTATCAGTTCTAAGAGGGCATATTTTAGCAATCTGCATTTGTGGAGAGCCATCAAGCTTGCAACATCCATCATCATCTCTCATTCTTTCAGTTCATGTTCTCTCTCTCGCCAGATACTCATGATTAACAACTGAATACCTACAAATGCAACATTTTCAACCGATTAAAAATTGTCGGGACCACTTCAAGACGATGGGAAATGAGTTGCTAAAAAATGTTGTGCACCTAATTCTGGCCATAGTGTGAAACAGAGTGTGCTAACGTGGCATCCCTTCACAGGAAGTGCGCTTAACGCGGCTCTAACTAGCCCGTGTTAGCCACAAAAATTTTTTATGGCCTCACAAATTTTCCTTTTGGAACCAGCAAAACTTAAAAAAAAAAAAATTAAATGATAGCAAGAGGTTTTATCTCTTACCTGCATCTTGCAGGAAGGAAAACCATTGCCCGGATTGACCGCAATCATCAGTTGAAGATTTCACCCCTTTTCACCCCAAAGCTCCTTCACAGCACTCAAAACAGTGAAAATGAAGGTCTTCTGACCTTCTTATAGCCAATTCTGGGGCATGACTCTCTTAAGCTAGTCAGCAAAAGTTGTGAATTCTTGCTGCATATGTGTTGCAACTATTGAGATTTGTTACTAATGTTTTGATGAGTGATCAAGATTCATATGCAGACATACATATGTTTTGTCGAGCATTCTTTTTACGGTATTTTTCTTGCTCGTTAATCCGAAAAACATCGAGTTTCCTTCTTCGAACTCGTTAAAATTATACGAAGTTGATATCGATCATTATTTTTATGGTCTTTTTCTTGCTCGTTAATCCGAAAAACCTGGAGTTCTCTTCTTCAGACTCGTTAAAACTGACATGAAGAAGCACTGAGCTTTCTTTTTAAGGACCTTTTTTCTCACTCATAAAACTGAAAAAAACCCCAGTTGACTTTGTCGGGCTCGCTAAACTACCACGACAGAGAGTAAGGAGCCATTCTTTTCCTCTTTTTCAAAGCTCTTTAAACTGAAAAAGTGACCGATTTTTCTCCGCGCGACTCGTTAAAATTTCACCGAGCTGATCGAGTTTTATCCACGTGACTCGTTAAAATTTCACGGAGGGCACCGAGTTTTTCTTTGTTGGACTCATTAAAATTTCACAAAGAGTACTAAGTTAACTTCGTCTCCTCGTACTCATAACAAAATGAGGTATACGTCCATCGAACATAGATTTCTCACTTTTCCGGCTTCGATGGAATAACTCACAGAAAATGAACTTTTTCAGGCTTACTATTCTCCCTTTGTCGTGCCCGGTTATCAACACATGACAAAGGTACCCCAATGGAGTTGTCTTTTACAACATTTTTCGGACTCTCTAAACATGAAAAATTCACCGAGTTTACTCGTATGGACTCGTTAAACCTAATCAGACGGGGCACGGAGTTGTCTTTTATGATATTTTTCAGATTCTCTAAATATGAAAAATTCACCGAGTTTACTCGTCTGGACTTTTTAAACTTAATCAGAAGGGGAAAAATTTGGACAAAATGGATACTACCTCTGTTACATTTCAGAAGGGTCAATTTGGTAGCAAAAATCTTGAACATGGCACTTCCCAGAAAACTCTTTCGCAGTTAGCCAAACCCTACCATCTATGAGTATTAGCCTTCATTTCCCAGTTTTCCTACACCGGTCAAAATCCTAACACACTCTTTAGTGTTCATTAAGTCTCAGCTGCCTAGTACCCTGTTATAGTGCCTTCTATTGTTCAAGAAGATCTCACTATCTACTGCTCCTCTTATCAACCAAACCGCTCATTATGCCAGAAATTATTTGTCATCCGACATCCCCATTTACTCTTCATTATCTCCATCACAAACAAAATCAGTTGGTTTCCATTTCATGTTGACTGATGTAGGACGCCATAGTGCCTACCTTTCAACAGATCTCTTCCTATCGACTTCAGCATATTTTCTAGGAAGATGATCCAGAAACCCATCAGTACCCGGATACTTGCAGACACCAGTGGCAGGTAGTCTTGTGTTTGATCAGAAGTCTTCATCATTGGCTCCTGGTTGAATGATTCTACGAGTGTTCGACTTCAACTCTTTTTATTCACACTCGCTAGATTGTACTGTGCATCTTAGGGACCATCATCATTATCGGTGGCCACCTTCACGTCTGTTAACAGTTTTCATTATTGACTGGTAATCAGACAATTTCTCACATGTTCGACGATAACTCCTTCATTCACATGTTGAGAAATATGCAGTTTAAGTGAATCGGTGGTCAAGACCTTTGGGCAAAGGTTACATCATTAAATTTGTGTTCCCTTCCCCAAGTTGCGATATTGTTTATGGAGACAACTTCTTCAGCCTGATCATGTTATGACAGACACTTCCACATTGTGCTTATTGGTGGACAGATTCTTCATATCTCTATTCTAGAGAAATCATGTTGTTTAAGCTACTGAGCATGGGAATGCCCGACTCAAGGCAGATACTATATTTTCTGACATATGTTGTTGTTTCAAGTTTTCCTCAGTCTTTCAATCTCTTTCTCTACTACACACATTGTAAATTATTTCAGCCATCATCTTTGTCTCTGAACTCACACTTTAGGGGGCATCTATTACAGGTCAAAATACCTCCTCATCAGCTCAGAGGAGAATAAAAATATGGAAGGAATACAAAGACATAAAATAAACCTATTTCTGCCAACGTAACACCTCACTATAACAACACAAGAGCGTTATAATGTAGCTGATCAGTGAATAAACCGCGTTAGTGGCTAGGGAAACACTCTGTTTACACTAGAGAGCAGTGTTACCCATGTTTTGAGTTTGGAATGGGAAAAACCTGTGGAGAATGATTTGAATTTCCAGCTTTTTCTCACAAGAGAGTCAGTACAAAAAGGAAATTGCAAAGCACTAATCTCTTTTTGGGCCTTGCCATAAAAATTTGAACTCTCAAAGAAGGAAAAAGCATAGGGGTTGAGGAAACATCTTGGTTTTTTCTATTCAGAACTGGTAGAAAGAGAAGGGAAATGATTGCTCTCTCCATCACCTATAAAATGGAGTTGAAGGCTCTTGGTTCAAGGTCGAAGGATTGTCAAAGTTTTTTAATACTTGTGAAGTAGAGATCATTGTTTTAGTGTGAAGGTCAAAGATCAAAGAGGTTCATTGAGAACTTGTTGGTCAAGACATCACCACTTTGAGAGATATAGAGATTGGAAGGCTGAGGAGGGCTTGGTACAAACGACGGTTGTAATCCTCCTTTTTATAAATCAATAGAACTGTATCTGTTTTGTCCATTATATGCACTGATATTGTCATTATTATTTAATCACTTATATAGCATGATATGAATGGCTTAGATGTGCATAGTTTAAGTGTTTATTATATATTGGCTTAATTGATAGGAAATATATGTTATGGTAGAGATTACACGGGTGCCTTAATTGATTGCAGGGCCAAGAGTTGGAGCTGGTGAAGGAGAAATACTACTTCGTTGCCTATTTCTCTCCAAGGGACTCCAAGATCATTAAAGAGGTAATCTTCCATCTTATTCTATCAAGGTGTTTTAAGTTAATATGAACATATATGTGCCATCTTTGTGAACTATACAGCTAATCTTACTGTCTGCCTCGGGCACCAGAAAGCCCTAAGAGGGATATTAAATAACCAACAACCCAAGAATTTTACCCTATAGCAAGGGACGGTCCATATGTAGAATTGATCCTCACTGTTGATTGACTCAATGTTTGAAACATTTTCTAGCTCCCACAAACCTTTCAACCTCTCAAAGTTTGACATTTGACTCCTAGTCAACTTCTTTTGAGTTGTTTTACTAGTTGATTGTTCATGAATTGTCTCTTTGACATGAGTTCTCTTCTTCTTTGTAGATTGAGGAGTCCTTTGGATATTCAGTGATGTGTTTATAATTGGTTCCTTTACCTATTTCCTGGGCTTAAGCTTGAAAAACCTCCTTGATTTTGTTTCTGTAGGTTCAGTAGTCTTTGATGGAGATGTTTCTTTGACTTGAGGGCTAGCGCATGTTCCTTCAACCCCTATTCCACTAAAAAAGATAAATGCAGACCATTATCTATTCACTTCTGAAGCTCATGAAAAAATATTAACTTGATTAGACCATGATGAAATAATGAGGCTTCACATGCCTGATTTTTCATATGTACTTTGTCTGCCACCTTGGCCAGACTTCAAAATAGAAATAAAGGTAAGTCTAGAGAGATTATTCCTGTGAAATGCAATAAGAGTTTAAAGTGGTAAGTGTACACCTTGTGGTATCTCCCTTCGCAAGTGAAGTACCTTTGGATGTTGTAGAGCAGATTGGCAAATGCATCCTTGACATAACTTCTTGGCATAGCTTTGTTCAAATCAGTATCCATAAACTCTGGTTTCAAAAAGATTTTAAAGGGTTGCATTTCAAACTTAAAATTCTTGAACCATCTATCTTCCCCCCTTGGAATTTTTGTGACTGCTGATATAACTTCAGGAGAAATTGGTAAATTGAGAAAAGCAACCTTTGTGTTTGACCCTGTGAAGTTAATATCAAACTCTTTGGTAACATGATTATGCCCTCCTTGAATATTTTCGTAGAACCTCCATCACCCTACCTTCTTAAAGGCTTCTTCAACATATTTATCTCTTGTGAGAGCTTCTAAACCTTCAGGTTCTATTCTCAGACAGTGACCAGACCTGTGATTTCTTTTTTCTTCTGTCATCTTCCTCTTGAAAACTCTGTGTCTTCAACAAACCTGTAATATACCTCCTTGTTGGATGAACTGGCTCGCTTGAAAATTTGGTTCAGACTCGCTTGATTTAAATTATACCTCGCTTGATTGAAATTCTGCCTCGCTTGAAAACTTAAGGAAACCTCTGTTTTCTTATCGTGAGCTTCTCTTTCAAACAATAGATATGCATGCATTGTTTTCTTTGTATGAGACAAAATTGATGATAAGAAACCCTTTTTCAAATTTGAAAAGGACCAATGACTAATTACCCCTAACGATTCTCATAATGATTTCATAATTTCTTTGGATGGTTTCATGCATGAGGGAGGATTCGTGGACTGACACCTAATCATGAAAATGTAACCAAAATTGATGGATGTGACAGCTAAACAGAAAAATTTTGAATCCTTGATTTTGTAGCGCTGGTAATGTGATTTCGGGATTTTACGCTACGAAAAGACCAGTGTTTTCGTAGTGCAGAAGCAGTTTTTACACTGAGCATGCTACGAAAACCTGGTTTCATGGCTTATTCAATTTTATTTTATTTTTAAGACTTAAAATATGGTTTTCAAAACATCGTATGAGACTTCTAAAGAGTAAACCAAGGTTTGTGAACTTTATTTGGTGATGAAATGACACTTCTAACCTATGGCTTAGACCCTATAAAACATAAAAATGAATCAAACCCTATCTAATACCATGACTTAGGAGCAAGTATAAACTGACCAAGTTTCAAAAATTTTAATAGTGATAACAGTGGCTCCACTTGGGATAGTGTGCCCCTGTGGTACAATAAGAACTCGCAGCTCCAATGCTATCCATTTTTTGATAAAAACATAAATTTTGTTGACAAGTATCTTCTTCAAACTGTTGGGCCTTCACCTCAGGCTTAATATTTCTGTTTCAGCTTGTCGTTTATTAGCAAAAACTGACAAACATGAATATATACAATGTCATGAGTGATTTATAATACTTCAACAAACATAATGATTTAGGAGCCTGCCATTAACAGACCCTCTAGCATATGATCCTCCATCAATTTCATGCAATATGTAAGTGTTGTTCCCATGAAACCCAACAATATGAAAAGGACCCTTCCATAAATTCTCAAACTTACCATGCTTGCCCTTTTCCTCAATTTTGGCGTCCCATTTCAACACTTTGTCATGAATCTGAAAACTGTCCTATTTGATCTTCTTATCAAATGTATTCTTAATTATGTTTTGAACATGCTGATGACTATCATAGACTTCATTTCTCTTTTATTGCAATGCTATCAGCTGGTTTATCCTCCTTTGGATGGAATTTGGTTCTTCTTCAAGTCCTTGAATTAACTTCATAACCGGCACCCCAAGTGATGTTGGGAAAACAACTTCAGCCCCATAAACTAATTCATATGGTGAAGTTCCAATTGATCTCTTTGTACAAATCCTATCAGCCCATAAGGCGTACTTCAGCTTCAAGTGCCAAGATTTCTTGTTCTCCTGCAATATATTTTTGATATTTCTTACAATGCTCTTAGTTGATGATTCAGAAAGACCATTCCCTTGCGGATAATATGCAGTAGAATGTCCAAGAGTTATGTGGTATGGATGGTATAAATTTATCATTTTCTTGGACTTAAATTCTTGAGAATTATCTATTATATTCTTCATGGGAAAACCAAATCTAGACAATATATTATTCTCTAGAAAAGAAATAATAATAGAATCATTATCTTGCCTTGTTCGTATCGCCTCTATCCATTTGGTGAAGTAGTCCATTGTTGTGAGAATCTAGTGATGTTGTCCTGATGATTATGGATGTATCTCTCCAATAAATTCTAACCCCCACTGCTGAAAAGGAGCTCCACATATATAGGAACCAAAGATAGAGGTACAAGCTTTCTTCTTCCTTCAAAAATTTGGCATTCATGACATGCAACAATTATTTTATAAATGTCTTTAAACATTGTTGGCCAAAAATATCCTACTCTGAGAATCTTATTTGCTATAGCCTTCCAACAATGTTGTCCTCTGCAATCTCCTTTATGAAATTCTTTAATGACTTTATCCGCCTCCTCTTCAGTTAAACATTTCAGAAAAATTCCTCATGTATCTTTCCAAAATAGATTTCTGTCATATACAAAATATCTTAAATATTTCAACTTAACAAACCTTTCTTTGGACTTCTTTAAATCAGCAGGAGCTTTGTGATGTTGTAAAACAAAAACCACATCTTTATACCACTCATAAATGATATATTTCTCTTCGATTTCAACCATTTCCTCTTCATCATAAAAAATTTCTGATATTTCTGCATTCAGATTTATATCAAGACAGTATAGATTTGACTGAGTCATTATTTTTGCCAAGCCTTGTCCTTTCACCAACTTTGTTGGTTTGATGTCTATATCATATTCTAGCAGTTTGGAAATCCATTTTCCCCTCTTACCATCAAGATCTGTCTGATTTAGAATGCATTTAACCACATCACTTGGAACATATGCCACGACATGAGAACGCAAAATATAAATTCTGAAATCTTTTATAGCTTTCACCAAAGCATAGGTTTGTTTTTCTAGAATATTATACTTCAAATCAGAATTTTCTAATGTTTTACTAAAGAAATAAATAGGCTGCTCAGTACCTTGATTTCCTTTTTGTAGCAAAACTCCAACAATTTTGTTTTCGGAAGAAAATGTAAAAACCAGAAATTCTTTGGAAAAATCTGGGCTGATGAGCACCAGTGCTTGTGTGAGTGCCTGCTTGATTTTCTCAAAATATCTTCTAGCTTCATCTGTCCGTTTGATATCAACTCATTTCTTTAACACCCTTCTAATATCTTTGACAATCTCAGCAAAGTTAGGAATGAAACGTCTAACAAAATTCACTTTTCCAAGAAATGATTGAATCTCTTTCCTACTTCTTGGCAAATATACCTTTCGAATTATAGTAACTCTATTAGGATCAGTCCTAATTCCATATTCAGAAATGATATGACCAAGTAATTTTCCTGAAGTTAAAGAAAAAATTCTTTTAGTAGGATTAAGGGAAATGCCAAACCTTCTGAATTTTAGCAGAATTTTTTCTAAGTGTTTCAAATGATCTTCTTCTTTCTTTGAAAAGACTATTATATCATCAAGATAAACAACCACTAATATATCCTTTTCCTCAGAAAAATAAATGTCCATTTCTCTTTGTAAAGTAGCTCCTGTATTCATGAGACCAAAAGGCATCTTGGCATACATGAATGTACCCCATGGTGTTGTGAAAGCTGTTTTCTCTTAATCATCCGAATGTACAAGAATCTGGTTATAACTTGAAAAACCATCAAGCATTGAAATTCTTTGAGAACCAACAATATTTTGCATAATTGTGTCCATCTTGGGAAGAGGATAGTTGTCCTTTAATGATGCTTTGTTCAAATTTCTGAAGTCAATACAAATTCTAATTTCTCCATTCTTATTTCTAACCGGTATCAAATTTGAAAGCCAATTGGAGAATTTAATTGGGACAATGATTTTTGCATCAAAGAGTTTCTTGATCTCCCTTTCAATCAATGCATGAGAAGGGGCTTAATTCTCCTCAACTTATGTTTGAATGGTTTCTCATTGTCTTTAATAGGAATAGTATCTTGAATAATAGAAGGGTCATATTTCTTTAAATCAACATAAATCCAAGAAAAAACATCCATAAACCTTCTCATCATCTCAATATATTTGAATTTCACATCTGCTGAAAGAAACTTCGAAATTTTTATCATTTTAGGCAAAGCTAATGTACCAAGATTACAGCTCTCTACTTCCTCTTCATCAACTTGTAATTTTGGCGCTTTAAAAACATCATTTTGATCAAAAATCTTCTCAAGAGGAATAAGACCCTTTGGTATTGCATTATTCTTCAATTGAAAATTTTCATATTTTCCTTTAGACTCAACAAACATATTTTGCTGATCTATATGAGTACTTTCAAACTCTTCTTTCAACTCAATAAAATTCTTTACATGTTGAACATTTTCAAAACATGCTAGTTTGTGATATTGTCCGATATGGCTGGTCTATGAAGAACTTCAATCTCATATTTTTCATTTGAATGCATAGGAATGATGAAAAGACTTGCACGGATAGAAATAGAATCAACAATAGAGTTTGATCTCTAGTTTTGACTATGAAGGAATAAGACTGAGAATTCTCCAACATTTCTAAGAATAAATTTCTATAAGCTCTCATCCTTACATCCTTTGTTTGATAAACACCTTCAACTTGTCTAACAACCGATTCAGAATCTCCAAAAATAGAGATATTTCGAGCCTTCATTTTTTTAAGAAGATCTAGACCCAAAATCAAAGACTCATATTCAGCCATGTTGTTTGTGCAATAAAAATTTAGTTTGTAAGAGTAGAACTTACTCTCATCAGTTGGACTTGTAATCCAAATCCCTGCTCCTGTCCCCTCTTTTCCTGTTGATCCATCAAAGTACAGTGACCACCATTCTTCCATCTTCTTGCCATTTACTTGCTGATTTTCTATTTGTTGATTTTCTGCTCTTATTTCTTCATCAACACTATCAACTGACTCATTAAAAAGAATGGCATATCCTAGCTTGGTATCAAAGGCATAAATAGGAAAAATCTGAGGCTTATCTTTGCTACTTACCATGTAAGCCATTCTAGTCTCCTGATATAATCTCCTTTGTTCACCAAAAACTGGAATAATAGTGTAGGTAAGATCCATCTACATTGTGCCTTTGATTTTCGCTATCCATGATCTTGACAATAGCATACCAAAAATTGGAGGAAAATCAGCCACAACAATGTCCATAACAACTGTCTTTTCTGGGATTTGCGTTATACCAACAACAACATCCTTGATTAGACCAATGCATTGAACTCTCTTTTAATCAAAAGAAAACAAATCCTTATATGGTCTTGTGATTTGTAATCCCATCCTTTCCATGATTAATTTTGGCATAAGGTTATGTGAAGCCCCAAAATCCAGCATAGCATTATGTAAAGTCATATCATGAATACTAATGCTTACATAAAAAGGAAGAAACTATTCATTTTGTTCATCTTCTATCCTTGGACCCAAATATATAATAGGATTATCTTCTTGAACATTCAAAATATCAGCAGCTCCTAGTTTTGAATTTAACAATTTAACAATCTTGCTTCTATATGCATTTACCTTGAGAATCTCACTAAACGGGACTGATATTTTAATCTTTGAAATTTCATTCTCAAGGTTGAAAAAAAAAACATATTTTCCAGCTTCTTTGATAGGAGGAGGAAGTTGAGTGTCTTTCTTACCAAGTGGAGTATCCTTTTTACCTTCATCCACCTTTGAGCTATCATTTCTAGCTTCAAAAACCTTTAGAGCATCTTTCTTGGACTGTGTTTTTCTTGCAGTGTTAGAAACATTTCTGTTTCTGAGATTATATTGCTTTTGCATCTCAAAAATGGCATGTTGATATCCCTTAAAATAATCTGATGGTTCTCCCTCTTGGTTAGTCAAATTTGCTTCATCATGTTCTTCCTTAGGCAAGAAAATTCCTGACATTTCTTCATCAAGACAATGGATGGATTCTTTAGGAATTTCAGACTCATCTTCTTCATCTACTAAATTCTGCTGAAAAGGAGGTCTCACTAGAGGATCGGGCTGCTAATTTCTATTTTCTCTTGGCCTTTGCTAGTTTTGAGGTCTCCTGAATTGAGGATTTCTAAATTGAGGTTCATGTTGCATAGGAGGAGCTGAAGTGTTTCCAAGAGCTAACCTATCCATCAACTTCTCCATAGTTTTTATCATTGAATCAAATTTGTCTTCAAAAGTTGAAGTGGATGGTTTCTCTTTTTCTTTCAATTTAGTTTTTCCCATTTTTGACTTTTTAGCAGATATCATGTTTACCTCAACCTTAAATACATCAATTTTCATTTCAGAAAGTGAAGGTGATTCTCTTTCTCCCAACAAGATAGAAAAGTCATAATCAAATGCTTCAACATATCTCATTTGTGCTAAAGCTTCCGGAGGTTTCAAATGAGATGGAATTGAGTCAAAAATTTTATTAAATCTCTTTGAAAAGTTTTCGACAGACTCATCCACTGCCCTTCTAAGTTTTTTATATTCAGTAAGTGCTAGAACTGGATTGGTTCTATTTCCCCATTTCTTTAATAATTTATCTTCAAATTCATCCCAATTTCTAATGCTTCCTGGAGCAAGGGCCTTAAACCATTTTCTAACTTCACCAATAAAACTTTGTGCAAATAACCTTAACTTCACATCCTCATCATCAACTTCTTCTCCATCTATAAAATCATTAAATCTGTCTACAAATTCCTCTCCTGAAATTTTCTCATCACAACCCCAAGTAGGAATCCTAGCAGCATATTTACTAGGAAGGTCATGCAAAATAGCAGGGAGTATGAGTGGTGCATACCTAGTAGGAGTAGCCATGCTTGAGAGATGAAAAGTAGTTTTAGGAATGACAGAAACAGAAGATGAAGAACTGATATCAGGATGACTACCTGGTTTCTGCAAACCACTAACAATTGAGCTCCAATTTGGAAGGGGCAAGCCAACTTTGGATTTTAGTTGGACTTCAAAAGGATCAAATTCTTTAAGTCTATCCAGAGACTTTTTTTCTAACAATAGCTCAGAAGTAACAACTTCCCAAAATTCTTCTTTGTCTCTTGGGTTACTAAGTCTGAAGTGTCAATTCCCCTCCTTTGCAAGTCTAAAATAATATATATGAATTCATTTTCACTTTCTGACCTAAACAACACTTCATGAATTTTATCATCAACTCTTTTGTCTTCAGGACTTCTTAATATTTCAGAGGAGAAAGATTTTGAATGAGATGGAGTACCTGATATTTCTGAAATTCTTTGACTACTTCTTGAAATAGTGTTTGGATTGTCCACAACGGTAGGTGGATTGAGATTAGGATTGCTTCGTGTATATCTCCTTCTCAAAGACACCTTTAAACTTTCAAAATGTATGGAGTCACCAAGGTAGATTGCAGCCTCGAAAAACCTTTTAAGCTCCTACTACCTTCAGAAGTTCAGCTTTCTTGATTTCGGGAATGATTAATATTCAGGCTCCCAGCAGATGCACCAAAATGTTATCTAAAAATCAAACCCTGATAGGCTACTGATCAAGAAGACTCTGAGTAACTATTTCAAACCAAAATTTTAGTTGAGGCTTAGCCTCCTCAACTTGAGAGGGCTCTCTCAATAGGTTTATGATTTTCAAATAACAATTAGATGGCTAACTCTATGAGTAAAATGGATAAAAATGGATAATTGGTTGTACTACTAATCAAAAAACATCTATTGGGCTTATGGAGTCAAGTGTGTTTTCACAAAACATGAGTATCAACTTCATATGGAAATCATGACATTTCAGGGTTTAGATGCATGAACAGCACAGTAGGACAGAAAATAAACATAGTTCATGAACATATGAAGGAAGTTAGAGCACCTTCAGTGAATTCTAAGTAACATGCATTCATGCCACTGCAAGTAATTTAAAAAGTAAAACCATGAGAATATCAAACATCAATAACCCTTTTTGAATCATGAGTGATGAAACCAATATCTCTGTATTAATATAAAAACACAGTTTCTGCTACAACAAAACAATATGATTGTTAATGAAAATTTCCAACCCTATGAAATTCGACTTCTTGTATCTTATAAATTCATCATTACATTGTTGGATTCTCTCCAAACACTTGAGAAAATTCGAATTTTCTAGCTTGACACCTATCAACTACTAAAAAAAACTTTTAATTACATCTGACAGTTACACTGTCTGTTCTAGAGTCCTAATACAACTAGGATTAAAATTCTTTATTATAACTTAACAACCTTATCTAAACATTAAATCTTCTATCTGACATCTAATCCTCCTAAAATTTGACCTTGATGATGTCCATCTCCTTGCTGTTAGACTGTATTGATTTGCCTCTTATCTACCCTGAAATATAGGAACATGCTCCCTGCAAAATAGCTATAGTGATTCATTTATGTTTCTTCAAATCATCTGCTGACCAAATTGTGCTAAAAAACATGTGGCAATGTCTTATTAAACTCATATGACTTCTCCCTTCTAGCTGTGCCCAAACCAAACTTTTGAAGGAGTGCCAAAATTGTTAACATTGTTGTGTTATGAAACTATCTGTTGTTTTTGTAGCGCAGAACTTTACCTTTGAAAACTTCCTTCATTTTTCTGTGTTTTTCCATTGGATCTTCACTCGTGATATTTATGCATTCTTCAGCAACATCAAGGTTTAAAAAACAATCCTTTTCACCCTTTGAAACCTTGCAAAATTGTTCAAACTGCATCCTACAGCAGTTTTGTAGCGCACTACGAAACTGCTGTGTGTGACACCTAAACTGCTTCGTAGCGCGCTATGAAACTGCTGTGTCTATATTTTGACAACTTTTTCCAAAATTTTAAGTTTCAAACCTTTACTGCCATCCTTCCATTTATATATAAGCTCTCATAATCAACAAAAATCAACTTTGAACTGCTTTCAAAAATGAAGTCTTTCCACATAACCCCAAAAATGTGTTAGGAGATGCCACTTACTGTTTACACTCATTTTTGCTATGGTTGATCTTCAGGCTTTGCTAGCTGTATTTCAAGATATTAAACCTGCCTTTTAAGCCTTCTATTATTAGCTCTTAGTTTGGTATTAACCATCCTTATGAAATTTTCTTCCTTGATTGCAGGGATGGTCCATATGTAGAATTGATCCTCACTGCTGATTGAGTCAATGTTTGAAACCTTTTATAGCTCCCACGGACCTTTCAACCTCTCAAATTTTAACCTTTAACTCCTAGTCAACTTCTTCTGAGTTGTTTTACTAGTTTACTGTTCTTGAATTGTCTCTTTGACATGAGTTCTCTTCTTCTGTGCAGATTGAGGAGTCGTTTGGATATTTAATGATGTGTTTATCATTGGTTCCTTTACCTGTTTCCTGGCCTTAATCTTGACAAACCTCCTTGATTTTGTTTCTGCAGGTTAAGTATTCTTTGATGGAGATGTTTCTTTGATTTTAGGGCTAGCACCTGTTCCTTCAACCCCTATTCCACTAAAAAAGATAAATGCAGACCATTCTCTATTCACTTTCTCAAGCTCATGCAAAACTATTAACTTGATTAGACCATGATGAAATAATGAGGTTTCACATGCCTGATTTTTTGTCTATACTTTGTCTGCCATATTGGCCAGACCTCGAAATAGAAAGAAAGGTAAGTCTAGAGAAATTATTCCTGTGAAATGAAATAAGAGTTTAAAGTGGTAAGTGTACACCTTGTGGTATTTCCCTTTGCAGGTGAAGTACCTTTGGATGTTGTAGAGAAGATTGGAAAATGCTTCCTTGACATAACTTCTTGGCACAAATTTGTTTAAATCAGTATCCATAAACTATGGTTTCAAAATATTTTGCAGGGTTTCATTTCAAACCTAAAATTCTTGAACCATCTATCTCCCCACCTTGGAATTTCCGTGACTACTGATATAACTTCAGGAGAAATTGGTAAATTGAGAAAACAAACCTTTGTGTTTGACCCTGTGAAGTTAATAACAAACTCTTTGGTAACTTGATTATGCCCTCCTTGAAGCTTTTCACAGAACCTTCAGCACCCTACCTTCTTGAAGGCTTCTTCAATAGATTTATCTCTTGTGAGAGATTCTAAACCTTCAGGTTCTATTCTCAGACAGTGACCAAACCTGTGATTTCTTTTTTCTTTTGTCATCTTCCTCCTGAAAACCTTGTGTCTTCAGCAAACCTGTAATAGACCTCCTTGTTGGATGAACTGTCTCTCTTGAAAATTTGGTTCAGCCTCGCTTGATTGAAATTATGCCTCACTTGAAAACTTAAGGAAAGTTCTAGTTTCTTATCATGAGCTTCTCTTTCAAACAATAGATATGCATGCAATGTTTTCTTTGTATGAGATAAAATCAATGATAACCAACCCTTTTTCAAATTTGAAAAAGACCAATGACAAATGACCCCTAACGATTCTCATAATGATTTCATAATTTCTTTGGATGGTTGCATGCGTGAGGGAGGATTCGTGAACTGACACCTAATCATGAAAGTTTAACCAAAATTAATGGATGTGACAGATAAACTGAAAAATTTCGAATCCCCAATTTCATAGCGCCTGTAATGTAATTTCAGGATTTTGCGCTACGAAAATACGAGTGTTTTCGTAGTGCAGAAGTAGTTTTTTACACTGAGTGCACTATGAAAAAGTGGTTTCGTGGCTTATTCAATTTTATTTTTTAAAGACTTAAAATATGGTTTTCAAAACGTGGTATGATACTTCTAAAGAGTAAAGCAAGGTTTATGAACTTTATTTGGTAATGAAATGAGACTTGTAACCTATGGCTTAGACCCTATAAAACATAAAAATGACTCAAACCCTATCTAATACCATGACTTAGGAGCAAGTATAAACTGACCAAGTTTAGAAAATTTTAATAGTGATAACAGTAGGAAAAGAGTATGGTCACAAAAAATATGAAGTACCAAAGGGTAAAATCAGACAACTAAAGGGATATAAGAAGGCAGACACAAACACTAGTACTCCACTACACCAAAGGAAGGATGATGATGAAGGGTATCAGAAAAACAGACACAAATATCAGTTCAAGTTTTGTCTCCTCAAAGAAATGACAAAAAAAAATTTTAAAGGGTCAAGGAGGCAAGCATGAGGAAAGAAATTTCCAAAGGACGCAACGATGGAAAACATGGGTCATTATTGATAGAGTAAAATGTCCAAGTTCAAAAGAGACAGTGATAAAAAGGTATAAGTGCTATAGGCACCTGCAAGAACATAAGTGGTCAGTAAAAAACACAAAAATGTTGCAAAAATCTCTCCTCCCTCACTAGACATACATCATTTTCAAAGTGGCCTAAGTAACAGATATACCCCTGGTTTATAACAGAGTAGTGAAAATCCCAACAAGGGCCTCCTTATCAAATGAATATTCTGCAAAAGATGGATGAACATGAATGACACTTTACAGGACTGCCAAAAGTGTTTTCCTACAGAAAAAATTGATAAGGTCAAGGAAAGAATGTTTCAAATAAAGGTGGCACATCTCAAAAGGCCAAGTTGTTGTTTATACTTGCTACTAGGGTTTTTCTCCCACCAAGATGTTTTTCCTCATTACTTAAAGAGAAAAACATGACAGAATATCAGTCAAAGGAAGAAATGGCAAAAATGACAAGTTTTCTGTGTATAGGTGTGAAAAGTCATGAAAGAGGTTCATTTTCCAAATATATATGAGAAGCATAGATTTCGCCTCTTCAGGAAGTTTATCATTCTAAAAAGGACATTTAAAGGCTTACTGTAAAGAAAAATCCATTTTGCCACCTACAGGACCAAAAGGCTAAAAGGGCACAGTGAGAAAAATAAAGAGAAAGAAAACATTATAAGAATGGGTTTGGGCTTTCAAAATTATTTTTCAAAGGGTTATAAAGATCTTTTTGAGCATCTCCCCACCTCATTTATCATTTTCAAAAGAGAGAGAACCGTTGAAGGAAGTCTAAGGGTTTCGGTGCAAAACTGGTGAAAATTTGCAAGCGCTGCGTATTGAGGTCGACGCTACGCACCTGGCCCTTGGCGCTATGCACAAACAAGGTGGCCACAGTATTATTTAACACTGTGATACACACCTAGATCCTAGCGCTACGCACTTGCACGGGCGCTACGCACAGGCATAGGGGAGGCCCGACTGCTCACCAAATCAACCAGGCGCTGCGCTCCGACAGTCCCGACTGGCCCATCTCTGGCCCGAGTCGACCGAGCGCTACAATCCGATAGGCTTGACAGGCCCTTCCTGGCCCGAAGTGACACTATGCTATGCTCCGACGGGCCAGCCCAACCCGACCTGAACGTGCAGTCGGGAAGGTGCTACGCACAAACAGATTGTGTCCCAATTTGCTCAAAAACGTTCAAAAAGCAATTTTTTTTCCTCAAACTCTTCTGCAAATGGTCAAATAAGGTTGGTAACTCTTGTTCCCCCTTTCCAAGTGTCCTTTTCATAGTATAGGAAGGAATTTCTTGACCTAAGGTAACCAAACCCTAAGCTGCATAAAAAACCAATTTTTTGATCTCTTAGGTTAGGGTTTGCAAAAAGGGGGTTCTTATATATGTAAAAACACTCAGTGACCAGCAGAACAACCTCTAAAAATTGAGAACACTCCTTGGAAGCTTCATATTAGCCCTCATTTTAAAAATCTTGCCCTCACATCACTCATTTTCCATCCTAGACCTAAAAACTCTCAAATAAACTAAAATCCTCTGTGATAAAACTAGTTACCATGTCATAAGAAGAGATTCATACCAGAAGTGATGAAATTCAAAAGCCAACAAAGCCTAAGCACAAGGGAGGAAGGGTTAATATGTTTTAACCCTTAGACACCATTCAAATTACCTCCTCTCCAATGATACTTACATGTTTTCAAGATGTTGGGTGTTATCAATTTTGTGAGAAGGTTAAGCAAGTCCAAAGCCATTCAGATTTGACTCGGTTGTTCATCCTTAGTTTTCAAAATCACCAAGTCAACCTAGCAGGAGGAAACTATGAAATCTCATCTGAATCCATTGCTAAAGTGACATGAATTCCAGATATTGGTGAGAGGTGTTTTAAACAAAAGAAGTTGGACTTGAGTTATTACGATCCCTACCTAAAACCTAGCTGTTAGCAAGGTTCCAAGGCTATCTTCCCCTTCTCCCACCTATTATAGAGGTATGCCCTATTGATGAGGAAAATTATCAGATACTTCACCTGTGAGGGGAGGTACTCTAGGGTTTACTCTTATCACACATGGCTTCTAATGCACTTCACCAAGGTTAATTTACTGAACCTACCATAATACCTATATCGGAGCATTGAAAAAATGGCTTCAGTGGTCAAAAGGAGGAGTTATGCCCACCAAATGTAGAGCCTTTTTCACCACTCTTTGGATAAGATTATTTTCTTACACCAGTTGTAAGAGCAAGGAATACCTTGGGAGGTTTTTATCTCTCATGATGTGTTTTCCAATCCCCAAGTCTTCATTCTTTAAAATTTGTCTTCCACTTCACATCCACCTACCTCCACTCCTCCTTCATCTCCACATATGCCTTCTCCACAAAGAAATTCACCTCTAATACCTTTTGCTAATGCATCAAGTGAAGGAGATGATAGTAGCCCTAATGAGGGGAAAACATATCAGAATGATGAGAAAGAAGACAGTGAGGTAGAAACTGAGGTAGATGAAGAAAATAAAGAAGAGGAAAATAGTACTAAATAAACCAACAATAGTGAGGAAGAGGCAGAATTCATTGAGGAAGACCAAGAGGATGATGAAAGCATGGAAAAGAGTGAAGAAAGCAATGGGGCAGAAACAGAGCCTAGTGAAGAAGAGGGCAATGATGACATAGAGGAAGAGGATGAACAAAGCAGCCCTGAAGGGAAATACAGTGATGGAGAGGAGAAAAATAGTGATAGTGATGACACTCATAAAACAATGTCAAATGTAGAATAGGGTGTTAATGATGAGCAAGATGACAACCAAGGGGATTTTGAAAAGAACAATTAAGATCACAGTTAGTAGGAGAGTATAAAAGATAGCCAAGAGGATGATGGTTTTGAGAATGATAGTGAGCCCAATCACAGTGAAGAAAGTGCTAAAACAGAGTTTGAAAATCAAGGCATTGACCAAAAGAGTGATACAAATGAGACAACGAGTGACAAGAAAGGAAATATTCACGACTGTCATGACACTAATCAGCCCCCAAATGACAAAAAAATCCAAAGCATCAGTGCAGAAAGTGGCAGAGAAGAAGACCTCAATGAAGGGTAGAGTCAAAATGAGGCAAGTGAGGAGGATAGTGGTTAGTTTGAGAGCCAAGGTGTCAGTGAAGAAAACAGTAAGGAAAGCAAGGATGTTAATGAGGTTGAAGGTCAACAAATCAGTGACCCAATGGAGCATGAATTCACTCATGAAGGCCATGACAAATATGAAAAGGCTTGTGACTTCATCTAGGATAAAGGCACCCTCATCACTCCTCTCACATGCACCTACCACAAAGGAAAAAGAGATGTGTTTATTTCCTCAAAAAGGCAAAGGGCCATCTCTCCTCCAGCTATCAAGCAGAAAGACAAATACAAGGAAAATATGGACAAGGTGAGCAACAGGTCAAGGTGAGGAGAAGAAAAAGGATCAAGAGGACTTCTCAAGGGCCTCAATTCATTGATTTAGACAGTGACACAAAGGAAAAGGGGATGAACACAAGATTTCTTCTCTTGGAGAAATATGCTCAGCTTCAGGAGTGGGAAAGAGACTTTGAGATGGCACAATGTGTCATCCACTATTACAAAGAGGAGCATAAGCATTTCAAAGAGGTGAAGGGAGGCCTTGCTCTACAAAAGAAGATGACAAAGCATTATGCAAGGAATAACATGCTTGCATATGCCAAAATGAGAAAGGCCCTCACAGAGCTTGAAGACCTAAAAACATCCAAAGTACAGGACAGCCTTCGAATTTTGGCTGAGGTTTCTCAATAGGTGTCCAAGACCTCTTAAGGGACCTCTCTACAAATTTTGAGGCAAACTGGACAACTTTTTGTTTTTCCAAATTTTGACCCCTCAAAGCGCAACACCCTAGGCGCTACGCACAAAAATGGTACATCCTCAACTCTAAAAGTTTGAATTTTTGGATTTCTCACACCACCAATAGTCTGCTCACCAATTTTCAGATCATTTAGAGCATTTTTACACCCTCAAAAGGTCAAACAACATCAAACATTTAACCATTCTGCCTCATTTTCAGAACAGGCGCCGCACACAGAGAAATGTTGGGAGATTTGATTTTTGGGTAGGAAAATTTCATCCACTTAGCACAACTAAATCATTTATAGAAAGTAGACTCACTAATCTTTCCAACGGGCCATCACGGAGTCAAATCCAGTGTCAGGAAGGAGTTTAAAACCCAGCTGCAAGAGACCCCATTTTCTGCTAAAGTGGTGCTACGCACAGAGGTTGCCTAGTGTGTTTTGTACCAAAAGTCAACAAAACACACTCATTTATTGCAAATAGATATTTTTTAGTTTTTTGAGGCAAATTAAGCTAGGATTAGGTGGAAATAGTTATTTTAGCATTTATTTCTTGGGATATTATGTGCCTTGGTCCTTGCATGGTCTCTTGGCCATAAATGGTATTTATGACTATATTTGACATTTTCCTACCACATTTAGGGTTTTAGTCCTCATTTTATCCATAAATAGAGCATGAGGCCCCTATATATTTTGTTGGAATTTTATGAGCTTGAAGAGAAATATACATGGTTTCATGAGCTTGGAGAAGAAATTGGTTTTGTGAAGTGGATGAATGGCTTGATTGGCTTGATGATGGAGAAGCTTGTTTGCAGGATTCCATAGCTTGGTGAATGGTGATGTTTTCCTAATTTGTCTATTCTTTCATTTTTTATCATTATGTTTCATGTTTCTTGGCTGCTATTAAACATAAAAATATAGGTTGAGACATGTTCTTTGAGGCACCTCAGTCCTCTTGTTTGTTATAGCCTTTATGTTTTCTCTTTTGGTCATCTTAAGGAATTCTTTACTGCTACTTAGGTCCACCAAAATTTGTTTTCTTTGTTTCATGTATGGTTAGTATGTTAGCTTACAAGTAAGATTCATGATATGCCCTGCTTATTTGAAGTTTTCAAAACCCTATCTTGAATCCTTTCTATGAAATATTGCTTGTTAGGTTAATTCAAAGAGGTCTCATTCAATCTTGCCTTTTTTCCATGCTTACAAACTTGTTTCATAGTTCCCAATAACTTGATATATGCTGTTTAGGAGTTCCCTCTCCATAAGTTAAGCTATTTGTATTGTGTTATGTGTTTTCCCAAAATCTAAAGGTGATTTTCTAAAGTTAGAAGCTCTTATGCTCTCTATGTATCACTGGAATGTTTCTCTTGGATGTTTATTAGTTTAGATTATGGTTTATTGAGCTTAATGGTTTTCCCTACCTCATGGATTGTAACCTTTAAACTATATATGTTTAATACCTCTTAGTATTTCCCAAACTTAATGTTCACTACACATCATACATCACTTTAAGGATCCATTGACCTTGATAAATCGTCCCTGCAACACACTCTGTTTCATAATTTAGACACTCTTGACTTTCACTTGACTCCATAGCCCAATGGATTTGAGAAAATCTCACACCACCTATTCCATTTGACCATATTACCCAACCAAAAAAATAAACAAACCCTACACTTAACAACTAGCCTAAAATAAAAACCCTAGAGAAAAAAGAACACATCCTTTGAACCCAATAAAGAGATCCCTCTCTGACTCCAGGAAGGCGAGGTTCTCGAACTCTAAATCTTGGTTCCATGTTATCTTGTCATTGGTTTTCCAATCTGCCAAATCATGGGATGCTAACATTCTGGCAATCATGGTGGGACCTTCTGAGTTATTGACAATATAAGTACCCCTTAAGACTCCAGAATCCCTTGTTAAAGAGTATCTAGTGATCATTTTGCCACCTCATTGCCACACTAACATTAAGGCAATCATGGTGGGACCTTCTGAGTATACAGTAACTTAGAAAACTCTTATAGACTCATTTTAACCTTCTATTAAGCTTAGAAAATTGACTGATAGTATTTGGTGGCTCATCTGCTACCTCATCAGCACACTAACACAATGGTGATCATGGTGGACCTTCTGAGTTAGTGACAAACTAAGTGACCCTTAGGACTTCAGATACCCTCATTAAAATCATCAAGAAACAACCACTATTGGCCCAAGAGTAGATTCTAGTTGTTTAATCATCCTAGAAAAATGATGACTCAGATATAATACACTCTCACAAACTTTAAGAGACTCAGAAAACCCCAAAACTCCCTTAGACTAGTTTTTAATTACTTATTGGTGGTGGACCATAATACATTTTACCTTCAAAAAGATAAAAATTTCTACCTGGAAACTCCAATAGCCTCCAGTAGGCCTATTACTTCATTAGCACTCATTTGACTTCCTAGATTTGTTTCACATCAACCCTAAGAAGCTTATGAACCCATTCATATACTATAATAAGTAACAAGAATTAAGAGAGGCCAGCCTTACGAAACAATACTAACACTTTCAACTCTCTGAATTTTGAAATTTAAAATATGGTTTCACATAGGATCAGTACTAGATCTCATCCAGACCCAAACCCTCCCAACATAGTTGATGATCTAGAGAAGATTTTGTGGTAGACTTCTAGATCTAGAAACTTAATCGTTGTTAGGACCATCCATAGAACAAGCTTTGTACCTGAAAATCTCATGGCTTTGCAAGATCCCCAGTTTGACTTGCACCATACCAAGAACCTCTTCAGAAACATGTCTCAAACTGATATTGGCCAAATTGACCTTGAAACTTTAGATTTGCACTAGAGTTTGAGCAAAAAAGCCTCTCCTTCCACACCACCTGACTTTCAGCTTCTCCATCACTTCAACTCTTTCCATACCAAGTCTACTCAAAATCAGTTTTTCAATCCAAGTACTTCCACCACACCCATCCATACCACCACTGTGCAAACCACTACACTTCATCCTACACCCCCTTTCACAAACCCACCACTTGTAAATCCTCAAGCTCCCATCATGGTAGCTTGGTATGCACCTTTGGTCTTACCACAACCCCTAATACCTTTACCAAATGACTATCAATATAAGATCCCTCATTTCAATGGGGTTGAATCCATCACTGCTCAACAACATGTAGATAGAATCAATGATGATTTTGATTACATGGAGATAGAGGAAGAAACCATTAAGATGAGAATATTTGCACAAAGCCTAGGAGGAGAGGCCAAAAAATGGTTCAAAGAATTGACTCCTAATTCAATACATGATCTCCCTTCCCTTTACCAAAATTTTATAAAAAAATGGGAAATAAAGAAAACTCCCTCCAAATCCTATCTAAATACAACAACCTTAAAAGGAATGTAGGAGAAAGTGTGCAAGACTATTGCACCAGGTTTAACAGTGTGTATAATGCTCTCCCGCCTCACATGAAACCCCCACAAGGCCTAGCACTAGTAAAATTCCTGAAGTTTTTGACCCAGACATGACTTTCCAATTAAAAGAAAGAGACCCTGAAACCTTAGAAGAAATGCAAAAAGCAGAAATTAGTGTAGAGGTAAACTTAATTGAAAAAAGAGCTAGATAGAAACCAGAGAAGAGAGTAACCTGTAAGGATGAAACTATGCCTTCAACCTCCTCCTCTGATTCTAAATTAGATAGCCTAATGAGGACTATGGAGAGAATGATAGAGAAGATAAACTTAAATGAGAGGACACCTCCTAGAGACAATCAAAACAACTCCCAAAACCGAAATAGAACTCAAAACATTAAAAGAGATACTACTCAAATCAAACAAAGGGAAAATGACCAACAAATCAAACCTCCCTTTCAACAAAACTGTGTAGATGAGGAAGAAGGATAAACTATAGAACTTGAGGAAAACCAAATAAATGTAATAGGTTCCGATAATGAAGAAGATGTTTTTCTCACCGAAGAGGAACGAAGATTTTTTTCCTCAGATCAAACTGACACAAACTATGAGGATTCTGAAGACTACCGCTTGGGATTTGAAAATTCCATTATGGAAATCCATAATCAGTATGATCTTAGGAGCAAAAAACACCTAGATTCAGCCAAGAAAGACAAAATACATGTTTTTGTTCAGAAAGTGCCTGAAAACACCTCCAATAAAACAACAGAGAATGTCAACACTATGGTTAAGAAATTTGAAGCAAACAAAGGAAAAATCAGCCAGCCAAACAATGACCTTAGCTGTCCTAGTACCTCCACCATTTACCCTAAAAATATCATTTTCTCTAAAAATAGAAATCAAGATAAACAAATCAAGAATGTAGAAAATATAATGGTTGATAAAGCTAATGTTACTATGTCCAAAACATTAGTGCCTTTCAGTTTTGAGGGAGAGATTGCCAAAATCAAGATAAATATGCCCCTCATTGAACTAGTTACTCAACCCATATATAGATCTTAGATGTTGAAGGTACTAAACATAGGAAATGATGCTGACACTTTACACTTGGCTGATGACACACCAGAGTTGTTATTTGTACCCAAAATAGAAGGAAAGTATTAGGAAGGAGCCATTCCCCCTTTCTATATCAGCCTAAACATACATGACAAAATATTACATAATGCCATGCTAGATTCTGGTGCCTCTCACAATCTCATGCCCAAATTTGCGATGGAGAGATTAGGCCTAGAAATAACTAAACCTTACAAAGACCTGTACTATTTCAAATCCAGTAGGGTCAAATGTTTGGGCCTTATCAAAGACCTTTGTGTTAACCTGGCACAAGTGCCTGCAAAGAATCTAGTCATGGACATAGTAGTGACAGATATTCCTCTCAATTATGGCATGATCTTATCTAGATCTTGGGGAGCCAAGCTTCAGGGGAACCTTAACTAGATATGTCCTATGCAAACATCCATGTTTTCAACTAGACAAGAATATTATATTGAGAATCACATATGAAATATATGGTTAGCAGTCATGACAGACCGGACAACACTCCTCTTTATTATATTCACTCAGATATTGATTCTTTCATACTATATAATGAGGAAGATAATGTTGAGTAGGTATATGAAGTTGAAACACATCAAGACACACTATGACAGTCAAATCAATATTCACATAGAGAACCCATTATTTAGACCTTTAGCAATCTTGAACAAACAGATCATGCCAAAATCAAATTTGACTCCCTACAGACTAACGATGAAACCTTAAAACCAATGGTCAATTTGACATATATATCAGGTTCCTCAAAGGGAGGAAAAACATCAGAAACTCAACCCTTCCCTTTTACCTATTCTAAAATGCTAATATTCCCTCATAGAACAAAAATCTTAGGTGATCCGAATCAAAGAAATCTTATGTTCTTACCTTATCTAGACACCTCCTTATCAGAGAGTCTTGTTCCTCCTAAAAAGTTTTTGACCCTCACTGATGTGGCCATCAATCCTAAAGGGATGTCTATTGAAACCGATATATAAGGATACAATATAGGCAGTCTAAGAAGACCCAAGGTGATTAACTTATCCAAAACCTTTCCATTACACACAAAAATCAAACACTTGAGGTTATGCAAGAAATTTCAGGATGCTCTTGTTTATAGAAGTAAAAACTCAAATCTTGATGACATGGACATTGTTCCAAAGAGACCTCTTTCCAAGAAGAACCATGAAACCTTTGGACAAATCCTAATACTAACTAATAAAACCAAAGCATGTAGACTGTGTATGGACTTTAGACACTTAGGTAAACCCTCCATGGAATACAAACACTCTTTTCCCAAAATAAGTTATCCTATGCCAAAAATAGAAATTTCTAATAAGGTGACTTTGATTGGTAGTGTTTCAAGTTTTCATGAGATGATACCACTTCAAATTAATCAACACAAAGACATTTCAAAGTTCCTTGGGATGACTACATGCTTGACCAAATTTTTCCTGGAATAAGGAAAGCTAAAGACACCTTCCAAGAGGCAACAACTCCTATTACCAACTTTTTCATTAGGATTTACATTGATGACTTTGTCATTAGTTTAGGAGATGATGAGGATGGAATTTTTCACCTAGACAGTTTCTTTCACAAAAACAAGGTTTGGAAACAAAACCCAAAGAGGGAATGTAAAGGAGAACTTGGCATATTTGAAAAATATTGGCAGAAATATTACACCATACCCCCAAAAATAGATAGTCATGTTCCTTATCTGTAAGAATTGAATGAAAAAGGGTGGGTAGATAATCCTGGGGAAGACAAGGTAATCAAATACCATGGCCACCAAGAGTCCTAGAGTCTTAGTTAGAATTTCTCATTCATTGTACATATGACTGTTTGATGAAAAGATATTGAGAGAAAACACAAAAAGAATACAAAAAAAGAAAAATGGAAAAGAGGGTAGATTTGAAAAGAGGTAAATCCCCATACCCAAAAAATAGAACTGTTGAAAGTGTGTAAGTCTAAATACCACTACTAGTGTATAAAGGAGTCTTGTTTCAGTCATCTAGCCTAATCATGGTTGAAGCATGTTTTAAATTTATTGTTGATAAGTTAGTGAAAGATAATGGGTCAAATTATTCAAGCTTGACTTGTAAAAAAGATAGATTAGGTAGAAAGATACTGGTTCCAAATGCCTAAAACAGAACCAAAGAGAAAAATAGGGATGAGTAGCAAACAATGTATCCTAGCCCTAGTTTTTCTAGTCTTGTTTTGTACAAAAATAACATTTGTGTGCAGCTTGTTTTTATGCCACAAACCCATGGTAAATCAGATTGTATAATCCTGATTTAGTTATGTTTTCAATTAAATGATTGTAGCCTAGTGAATAAATCATGTCAAACAGTTTAACCTTGACAGTTGAATAGTATAGGTAGAGAATCAGATGATTTCATTAGCCTAATCTGAGCTTCAGGAAGACATAAGGTAGAATTGGATAGTTTATTTTGCTTTCAAAAACAAAAAAATGTCAAGGTTCCTAGTCCAAATGCACTTGAAGAAGAAAAAATGTTAGGCAAGTAGGTTGGGTAGGTAGAGATGGATTTAAGTTAATCATGTCTTTCATATTATTGAGATCATAAGCTTTGAGCAAGCATCAACAAGAGAAAGAGGTAAAAATATGCCCAATGGATGAGGCTCTGGTCTTCATAAAGCCAGAAACCTGAAGTTCTGGAAACCTCTTGAAAAGGAGCTACCCTCCCCAAGTGGAGCCACTGTTAGTCATCAGTAATTTTTTTCCTACATAAATTACTAAATTTTTTCCCTAGATTTCTAGAAACAAATTTCTTGAACACTGTGTGTTCTAGAAATCTCACTTCCTTCATCATCCTTAAAGATAATTTTTCACTATTTCATCTTTCCACCATTTCTAGCATTGCTTACCAGTCCCAGAAAAAACCATTAGTGGTTTATACCACTCTTCTTGTCTATATATTTTCACCTTTAACCCAAATCCTCTATCTTGTTTTTCCTAAAAAACCCCCACTGCTACCTAAGCCCACCAATCAAACAACCTTGTTGTGTCCCCCAAAGTACTCTCAAACACTGATAGTCTCAAACTATCTCTGTAGAATCTTTAGATAAATCAAGTACATTGGATTTTGGATCTTCAATACATCAATCTATCATAAACTCTATCTTGCACTTCGTAATCCCAAATTCTAGGTCTCAGTCCAAAAACCAAGTCCAAGTAAGCCTCCACTAGGTCACCTAGGGTTTCACAAAGTCATAGGGTGGATTTGGTGCCCTACAAACTCTGTTGTTCCTGTATAAAGAAACTACATTCAAAGGAGAAAAGGACAGGTGATCTTGTCCAAACTGATCAGAAAGGTTATTCAAGGAAGGTTTTTGGCCTAAAAGGCATGAATTTTGCAAAGGGACAACTACCCTTTGCTCAAATTTATGCAAGAGGATCAAAGGGCCATCAGACTAGCAATAGGTAAGGCAAAAAGAAAAGTCACCATAAGAAGACCATTCATAGCAAGAAGAAAATATCAAGCATATGTTCGATGAAAGTCAAGGTTTATGACTATTTTTGACCAAACAGAAAATGAGTACTAGGGTTACAAGGGAAAAGGCCTCCTCTACTCCTTCAAGTGCACATTGAAGGACTTTAGGAACAATTGATGAGTTTTGAGAAGTTTCAGAGAACTTAGAAGACAACAATATATACTTTTGCCTATGTAGCCCTAAAACCTAACAGTTTGGGAAAGTTGACAAAATTGGTCAAAGAGTGATAACAGAACCTCCTTCATAACAGTAGAGGGTTTCAGAGGGTTTCAATCAGCCCTCTAGGATATGGTAAAGAGACATCAACTCCACATCAACAAAGGTAAAAAAGGAAAAGAGTATGGTCACAAAAAATATGAGGTTCCAAAGGGTAAAATCAGACAGCTAAAGGGATCTAAGAAGGTAGACCCAAACACTAGTACTCCACTACACTAAAGGAAGGATGATGATGAAGGGTATCAGCAAAAGAGACAGAAATATCAATTCAAGGTTTGTCACCACAAAGAAAGGTCAAAAAACATTTTTAAAGGGTCAAGGAGGCAAGCATGAGGGATGAAATTGCCAAAGGAGGCAACTATGGAAAACATGGGTCATTATTGATAGAGTAATTTGTACAAGTTCAAAAGAGATAGTGATCAAAGGGCAGAAGTGTTGTAGGCACCTGAAAGAACAGAAGTGGTCAGAAAAAAACAGAAAAATGCTACAAAAATATCACCTCCTTCACTAGACATACATCATTGTCAAAGGGGCCTAAGAAACAGATATACCCCTGGTTTACAGCAGAGCAGTGAAAATCCCAACAAGGGCCTCCTTATCAAATGACTATTCTGCAAAATATGGATGAACATGAATGACACTTTACAAGACTGCCAAAAATGTTTTCCTATAGAAAAAATTGATAAGGTCAAGGAAAGAATGTTTCAAATAAAGGTGGCACATCTCAAAAGGCCAAGTTGTTGTTTATACTTGTTGCTAGGGTTTTTCTCCCACCAAGAGGTTTTTCCTCATTACTTAAAGAGAAAAACATGACAGAATATCAGTCAAAGAAAGAAATGGAAAAAATGACAAGTTTGTTGTGTATAGGTGTTAAAAGTCATGAAACAGGTTCATTTTCCAAATATAGATGAGAAGCATAGTTTTGGCCTCTTCAGGAATTTTATCAATCTAAAAAGGACATTTAAAGGCTTCCTGTAAAGAAAAAGCCATTTTTTCCACCTATAGGACCAAAAGGCTAAAAGGGCATAGTGAGAAAAATAAAGAGAAAGTAAACATTATAAGAATGGGTTTGGGCTTTCAAATTTATTTTTCAAAGGGTTATAAAGATATTTTTGAGCATATTCCCACCTCATTTATCATTTGCAAAATATAGAGAACCGTTGAAGGAAGTTTAAGGGTTTCTGTGCAAAATTGGTGAAAATTTGTAGGCACTGTGCATCGAGGTCAGTGCTACGCACCTGGCCCTCGGTTCTACGTATAGACGAGGTAGCCGCATTGTTATTTAACACTACACTGCGCACCTAGAGCTTGACGCTACGTTCTTGGATGGGTGCTACGCATAGGTACAGGGGAGGCCCAACTTCCCACCAAATCAACTAGGCACTACGCTCTGATAGGCCCGACTGGCCCATCTCTGGCCCGAGTCAACCCAGCGCTATGCTCCGACAAGCCCGACAGGCCCTTCCTGGCCCGAAGTGACCAAGCGCTATGCTTCGAAAAGCCAGCCCGACCCAACCTAAACGTGAAGTTGGGTAGGCGCTACGCATAGACAAAGTGTGTCCCAATTTGCTGAAAAACATGCAAAAATTAATGTTTTTGCCTCAAAATCTTCTGCAAATGGTCAAATAAGGTTGGTAACTCTTTTTCTTCCTTTCCAAGTGTTCTTTTCATAGTCTAGGAAGGAATTCCTTGACCTAAGGTAACCAAACCCTAAGCTGCATAAAAAACCAATTTTTTGACTTCTTAGGTTAGGGTTTGCAAAAAAAGGGGTTATTATATATGTAAAAACCCTCAATGACCAGCAGACCAACCTCTAAAAATTTAGAACACTCCTTGGAAGCTTCATATTAGCCCTCATTTGAAAAATCTTGCCCTCACATCACTCATTTTCCATCCTAGACCTAAAAACTCTCAAACAAGCTAAAATCCTTTGTGATAAAACTAGTCACCATGTCAGAAGAAGAGATTCAAAGCAGCAGTGATGAAATTCAAAAGCCTACAAACCCTAAGCACAACGGGTTAATAGGTTTGAACCCTTAGACACCATTCAAATTAAATCTTCTCCAATGACACTTAAATTTTTTCAAGATGTTAGGTGTTATCAATTTTGTGTGAAGGTTAAGAAAGTCCAAAGCCATTCAGATTTGACTAGGTTGTTCATCCTCAGTTTGCAAAATCACCAAGTCAACCTAGCAGGATTAAACTTTGAACTCTCATCTAAATCCATTGCTAAAGCCACAGGAATTCCAGATATTGGTGAGAGGTGGTTTAAGAAAAATAATTTTGACTTGAGTTATTATGAGCCCTACCTCAAACCTAGCTGTTAGCAAGGTTGCAAGGCTATCTTCCCCTTCTCCCACCTACTAGAGAGGTATGCCCTATTGATGAGGAAAATTATCAGATACTTCACCTGTAAGGGGAGGTAATCCATGCTTTACTCTTATCACATAAGGATTCCGATGCACCTCACCAGGGTTAAGTTACTGAACCTACCATACTACTTATACCAGAGCATTGACAAAATGGCTTCAATGGTAAAATGGAGGAGTTATGCCCATCAAATGCAAAGCCTTTTTCACCACTCTTTGGTCAATATGATTGTTTTACACCATCTGGAAGAGCAAGGAATCCCTTGGGAGGTTTTTATCTCTCATGATGTTTTTTCCAATCCCCAAGCCTTCATTCTAAAAAAATTTCCTTCTACTTCACATCCACCTACCTCCACTCCTCCTTCATCTCCACATATGCCTTCTCCATAAAGAAATTCACCTCCTATCCCTTCTCCTAATTGCATCAATTGAAGGAACTGACAGTAGCCCTAATGAGGGGCAAACATATGACAATGATGAGGAAGAAGACAGTGAGGTAGAAACTAAGGTAGATGAAGAAAATAAAGAAGATGACAGCAGTACTAAAGAAACCAACAACATTGAGGAAGAGGAAAAATCCATTGAGGAAGACAAAGAGGCCGATGACAGCATGGAAAAGAGTGAAGAAATAAATGGGGCAGAAACAGAGCCTAGTGAAGAAGAGGGTAATTATGACATAGATGAAGAGGATAAACAAAGCAGCCCTGAAGGGAAAGATAGTAATGGAGAGGAGGAAAACAGTGACAGTGATGACACTCATAAAACAATGTCAAATGCATAAGAGAGTGTTGATGATGATCAAGATGAAAGCTAAGGGGATTTTGAAAAGAACAATGAATATCATATTCAGCAGGAGAGTATACAAGACAGCCAAGAGGATGATGGTTTTTAGAATGAAAGTGAGCCCAATCATAGTGGAAAAAGTGCAGGAATAGAGTTTGAAAATCAAGGAATTGACAAAAACAATGATACAAATGAGACAGCCAGTGACAAGAAAGGAAATAGTCATGATAGTTGTCATGACTGTTATGACACTAATCAGCCTCCAAATGACCAAGAAATCCAAAGTGTCAGTGCAGAAAGTGGAAGAGAAGAAGACCTCAATGAAGGGCACAGTCAAAATGAGGAAAGTGAGGAGGACAGTGGTGAGTTTTAGAGCCAAGATGTCAATGAAGAAAACAGTAAGGAAAGCAAGGATGTCAATGAGGATGAAGGTCAATAAATCAGTGACCCAATGGAGCATTAAGTCACTCATGAAGTCCATGACAAATATGAAAAATCTTGTGACTTCATCCAGGATCAAGGCACCCTCATCACTCCTCTCACATGCACCTACCACAGAGGCAAAAGAGATGTGTTTGCTGCCTCAAAAAGGAAAAGGGCCATCTCTCCTCCAGCTATCAAGAAGAAATACAAATACAAGGAAAATATGCACAAAGGTGAGCAATAGGTCAAGGTGAGGAGAAGCAAAAGGATTAAAAGGACTTCTAAAGGGCCTCAATTCATTGATTTAGATAGTGACACTAAGGACAAGGGGATGAACACAAGATAACTTCTCTTGGAGAAAGATTCTCAGCTTCAGGAGTGGGAAAGATACTTTGAGATGGCATAACGTGTCATCCACTATTACAAAGAGAAGCATAACCATTTCAAAGAGGTGAAGAGAGGACTTGCCCTACAAAAGAAGATGACAAAGCATTATGGAAGGAAGAACATGCTTACATGTGCCAAACTGAGAAAGGCACTCATAGAGCTTGAAGACCTAAAAAGATCCAAAGTACAAGACAGTCTTGGAATTTTGGCTGAGGCTTCTCAACAGGTGTCCAAGACCTCTTGAGGTACCTCTCCACAAATTTTGAGGCAAACTGGAAATTTTTTTGTTTTTTTCCAAATTTTGACCCCTCAGAGCGCAGCTCCCTAGGTGCTACGCACAAATTGGTGCATCCTCAGCTCTCAAAGTTTTCATTTTTGGATTTCTCACATCACCAACAGTCTTCTCACCAATTTTCAGATCATTTGGAGCATTTTTACCCCCTCAAAAGGTCAAAAAACATAAAACATTTGACCTTTCTGCCTCATTTTCAGACCAGGCACTGCGCACAGAATAGTGTTGGGAAAATTTATTTTTGGATAGGCACATAACATCCACTCAGCACAAATCAAGAATTTCTTGAAAGTATACTTATCGGGCTTTCCAACGGGCCATCACAGAGTCACATCCGGTGTTGGGAAGGGGTCCAAAACTTAGCTGCAAGAGACCCCATTTTCTGCTGAAGTGGCGCTATGCACAAAGGATGCCTAGTGTGTTTTGGACCAAAAGTCAACAAAACACACTCATTTATTGCAAATAGATATTTTTTAGTTTTTTGAGGAAAATTAAGCTAGGATTAGGTGCAAATAGTTATTTTAGAATTTATTTCTTGGGATATTATGTGCCTTGGGCCTTGCATGGTCTCTTGACCATAAATGATATTTATGACTATATTTGAAATTTTCCTACCACATTTAGGGTTTTAGTCTTGATTTGCTCCATAAATAGAGCATGAGGCCCCTATTTATTTTGTTGGAATTTGATGAGCTTGAAGAGAAATATACATGGTTTCATGAGCTTGGAGAAGAAATTGGTTTTTTGAAGTGGATGAATGGCTTGCTTGGCTTGACGATGGAGAAGCTTGTTTGCAGGATTCCATTGGTGAATGGTGATGTTTTCCTAATTTTTCTATTGTTTCCTTTGTTATCATTATGTTTCATGTTTCTTGGTTGCTATTAAATAGAAAAGTATAGGTTGAGACATGTTCTTTGAGGCAACTTAGTCCTCCTATTTGTTATAGCCTTTATGTTTTCTCTTTTGGCCATCTTAAGAAATTCTTTACTGCTCCTTAGGTCCACAAAAAATTGTTTTTTTTTGTTTCATGTATGGTTAGTATGCTAGATTACAAGTAAGATTCATGGTATGCCCTGCTTATTTTAAGTTTTCAAAACCCTATCTTGAAGCCTTTCTGTGAAATATTTCTTGTTAGGTTAATTCAAAGAGGTCTCGTTCGATCTTACCCTTTGACGATTCTTACAAACTTTTTTCAGAGTTCCCAATAACTTGATAGATTTTGTTTAGGAGTTCCCTCTCCATAAGTTAAGTTATTTGTATTGTCTTATGTGTTTTCCCAAAATCTGAAGGTGATTTTCTAAAGTTAGAAGCTCTTATGCTCTCTATGTATCACTGGAATGTTTCTCTTACATGTTTATTAGTTTAGGTTATGGTTTATTGAGCTTAATGGTTTTCCCTACCTCATGGATTGTAACTTTTAAACTATATATTTTTAAGACCTCTTAGTATTTCCCAAACTTAATGTTCACTACACATCATACATCACTTTAAGGATCCATTGACCTTGCTGAATCAGCCCTGCAACACACTCTGTTTCATCATTTAGACACTCTTGACTTCCACTTGACTCCATAAACTCTCACTCCACCTATTCCATTTGACCATCTTACCCAACCAAAACAATCAACAAAACCTACACTTAACAACTAGCCTAAAATCAAAACCCTAGAGAAAAAATAACACATCCTTTGCACCCAATAGAGAGATCCATCTCCGAGTCTAGGAAGGCTAGGTCCTCAAACTCCAAATCTTGGTTCCATGTTACCCTGTCATTTGTTTTTCCATTCTGCCAAATCACGGGACACTAACATATACCTATTGGAAATCCCAATTGTTGGTGGATTATTCCAAGGATCTTTTTACATGCATGATATTTGATGACCAACTTCAAGAGGAGGGCTATTCAGTACAATATGAATTCATCTACTATCATGTTAGGATCTTCTTATCTAGAGCTTCCAAGCTCAAGGAAAAGTTACTACAAAGAGCTCATGAAGATTTTCTCTTCAACCATACTTATTCCATGAGAGCCTACAATACTATCATGGAGATCTACACTTGGGAAGGCTTTGAATAGAAACTATATCAGCATTTCAGAAGATGCGTGGACCATGTGGAGATGGGAGATATACATAACTCTATGGATGAGTTATCACAACCACCTCTTTCCTCTTTTGGAATGAGAGGGGATCTATGTATGGACCACTCCATTTGTATGGGAAGAAATTTTGGTAAGGAACATGCTTATGTACATGATGTTTCATTTGATGATTATTTTCATTTATTTACCATGTATATTCAGGCCATTACTCCAAGGAGGAGCATTCTTCCATATAAACTTCATGGCCAACTTTGGGCCATAAACATTTATGAACATGGCCACTCCCTTGGAGGATATAAGGAGATGTTGTATCACTCTGGGTGCACTCCAAAGGCACCAAACATTTCTCACATTTTTCAAACATGTGATAATACTTGGGCAGCAAGTAAGTGGTGGGGAAACCACTTACCATACCATTATCTCATGCAGTCAGGAGATATACTATGCTAGTTCCACATGTGGGACTATGACCCACCTCCATTTTTGCATATTTCTGTTTATATGTACTTGGTTTTGATCCCATACATTGATGATGTAATTATTATTTTTATGGGAATGATTGGAGGGAGGATGGGAGGATTGTATGTGCCCCTTGGGAGAGAGATTCCCCATGTTCCTTATGCTACATGTTTCAGGGAGGACATTGGGCAAACCATGATTTTTTCATTGGATCTATTACTTCCTTGTGGGATGAGTCAATTACATCTCATGAGAAATTGGGAGGAGCATTTCATGGAGTGTTGGATTGGGAGACACTTAGCTTATGAGGGAATATTACCACATGGAGGTGTCACCAATGATGGAGGAGAATATTTTCAACACTCACCTTGTTAGTTTCTTGAGGAAAAGAAACATTTGGGAGGGGAGGACTGTAATATTCCCAATTAGCCATGACCTAGTTGGAATATTAAATTTTGTTTTGATTTCTTGTTTAAGGAATAAGAGGATAATGGAAATCCATAAATCTCCTTAAATAAGAATAAAATCAATGCCAATGTGAAAAGAAGACATCTTGGCAGCTTAATTGAGCACCCTTAGGTCTGAAACGGGGCTAGAACAACCTGGCTGGGTCAACTTTGACCAAATAAAAAACGTTGTCATGGAGGAGTGGATATTTATGGAGAGACAACGTAGTTTTAGATGGAGGCTCATTGTCTGGAAGTAGTGCTATTATTGGATGGGGCTTAGGGTTAGGAAGCTCACAACTTATATAAGGAAGAGGATGGCAGCCATATTTGATTAGGTATTGGTATTTGATATTTCTAAATATATGGTTTGTTTATATAATATAACTTTCTTTGGATGTTTAGCTAAGATTGCAGTGTTGTTTAGCACAGGGTGTTCCTGATCGGGAATCCCACCTCTTTTCTTGAGAGGCCTCTCGGAAGAACACTATACTTTACTTCCACATTCAAGCTTTAGGCCAAGCTTCATCTTTCATCTACATCATAAATCCTATTGAGGGTTGAGTTGTGTTGCAGGTTGCAGCAGTAGAGAACATCTTTGGGTCACTTTAGTGCTCATTTTCAGTGGAGAAGGGTTGCTTTCCTATGGGAGGATAGTAAGGAAGGCCCTTGAGCCTATTATCATATCTTGGCATTAGGCCACTTATTTATTTTTCCCCTACAGTGTAGTTTCTGTCTTGGAATGCGTTATTTTGAGGGAGGAGTTGTAGGGTGGTTTCAGTACACCATTTGGGGAGGAGGTTTTCCAGTGAAGGGATCAACCTTTCATATAAAGGATATATTGGAGGAGGCTGCATTATTTATCATATCAGATCAGCCACAACTTTATAATTCTATTGTTGCAGTGAATCTTCAGCCCTAGGGCTTTGATTCAGATTTTGTACATTGGTGTATTGCAGAAAACCCTTTGGGGGTTCTTCATTGAAGGTTGTATAGAGCCTAGATCTGTACTTGTTGTATATATTGAGGCATATATCAACCCATGATGTTTTTGTGTTCATTTTCAATAGAATTTCACATTATGAATGCGTTTTAGCAGTCTTTTGACATTTTGATATATAGTAGTAGCACCTCTTTGAAGGGTTTTGTCCATTGAAGGCTTGTTATATCTTGTTGTACATTTTGTGGCCCATTATTTTGTACTATTTTGCTGCTATTATAATGAATTTAAGGTCTCCATAGTGGTCTCCATTTTTTATCTAATGTTTACACTACTATTTCCATGGTTTTACACTATATTCCTGCTTTTCCCGTTTGGGAATATTACAGACTATTTCCACCTCGATATTGACTACCTTGCCCCCAACATAGATGGGAAAGGATGGAAAAATTCATGCGACCTATGAGAATAACCATCAAATGCAGTCAAGAGAGTAGGTGAAGGGACAACTTGAGGAGACCCGATACCTTTCCAATATGTCATGGGAATGACACATGTGGAAGCTCCCTCATCAACTACAGTTCAAAAAATATTCATCTTCTGATATGTGGATTTAATCTGGAAATTCATGTGATGAGGGATTCTCTTATTAATATTTGACATGTAAAATGTAATAATAAGAGAGTATTTCAGATCTATTGCTCCAATCACAGTGAGAAGTGCACTCCTTTGTGTTGGACATGACTGAAGTACCTCTAACGCAGACATCATACAAGGACTTTGAGCCATATCTTCAACAATGGAGTAGTTCTAGGCAGCCTTGACATTAGGTTTTATCATTTAATGTTTTGCATAACCTTTCGACATCTGAGGTATAGGGTCAAGTGTGGGCTTCTCAATATGAAGTGGCTCTGGAAAATCGGGAGCATGCTTAGCCTTAGAGGATTCTAGTTCACCATAATCATGTGACCTTGTCGCAATCTCAACATGAGAACTCATCATACATTTGATGAATTTTCCCCTTCTTGGTTTCCACCTGTGGGGGTCCTAGTATTATCATTTGCACCCACAACAATTTGTTGCCCTTGGGGAAAAGGGTTAGTTAGAAAAAATTGGGGGCTAGAAGAGTCCTAATGAGCTAACAAGTGATAAGGTTTCTGAATCTTAGGGAAAAGATGAGTTAAATGGTATCCAATGCACAATTTTCAAGGAATATTAACTTTCTTTTTTGACTTATTTTTACCCTTCCTAGCATCATTACTGGGTTTTCTCACATTACTCTTACCATCTTTATCTTTCTTCTTATTACATCACTTTTTCTTCCCATCGGATTTTTGATTTCATTTAGGGTTATAAGATTGGAAAATTTTAATAGTTAATGGTTGAGAAGGCATAGGCACTGATGGTGATGCCTGAATCGAAGAAGAAGTTTGTAAAGAACATTGCTGCTATTGACACAATAGGTTATCCATGCTATTATCGATCGATACGACTAGCCCGTCGGCATGGAGGCCTGGCTTCATTTTAGCTAAATATATCTTGGATTAAGGAGAATCAGGTAATATATTATAGAGAATTCAAGACTGAGAATATATGAGTTCTAATTTCTAGGCTCTAAAGATAGCTTGTTCCTTAGTGAATACCCCAGAGAGTGATTCATCCTTTGAGATTTCTGGCTGTAAAGATTTTAAAAACCATTCAAGAAGGGATTCATTAGGAATATAGGCCTTAATGAGCCTTTTCCTTCTTTTCCATTCTTGAATACAGTCAGAAATGTGAGTTGCCTTATCCTATTGGAAACTAGCCAATACATCAATTTTGACATCATATCAGGCGGACAATTGAAAATGGTTCAAGAAAATAGTATCCAATTCTCTAAATGAAGAAAAGGTATTCCCACTAAGCTCTATATACTGTTAGCCCCCCATAAATTTTTTGACAAGAAAACAGGGGGCTAAAATTTTTTTGAGCCTTCAAGGAATGCATTTCCCCTAAAAACACATCATCCTTGAAGCCTCCTTATGCCTTTGGTCCTTTGATAAAATCCCCTCTACTGATTCCCATTATAAAGCCTCTCTGTTTGTGAAGAAATGCCCAAAATGCCTCCTTTCCCTCTTATTTCATTCCCTCTAAACCTATGTTTTCTTCCCTTTAATTCCTCTCCTTCTCCCCCATTAACCCTCTAAATCATACCCAAATCCCCTTTAAATCATACCTAAACCTCTTGTTGGGTCAATTTTCCCCTTTTTCCCACTATCGTTACCCTTCCCTAGCCTCCAATTGCATTGAAATGGGCAAAAACCCCATTATCCACCTTATAATAGGGCCTAGCCCCTTTTCCGCCAGCCCTGCAAACCACTTCCCCATATGCCCGCGCCCAAGACCAAGCGCTCAAGCCCCGGGCGCTAATTGCAATCGCAAAGTGTCGGGCGAGCACATCCCTTTGTAAACAGAAATTTCCCGATGCGATTGTGTATTTGTTATATAGACCTCCGCCGCGATCCCGACCGTCGATATATATAGATCTGACGGCCTAGCGTCGATCACATTGCACCATCACGCCTTCCCATCCACCCTCCGCTATTTGCGTCCGATCAGATTTGATCCGTTGAACCTTCGCTGATCCAACGGCTGGCGCTCAATCACACCATCGCCGATCACAAGTTCTTAAATGTGTCACCCGATTGCAATCACCGATTGCGATCTACCGATCAGATCGTAGCCGTCCATCCATTCGGATCTAACAGCCCAGATCCCATCACTCCCTCTTGTCGCTCCTCTCCTTTCGCCCCTCCGATCAGATCTCCACCGTCGATTCCCTTGTTTATCCAACGGCCATCGCATAATCGCATCGTTGCTCCAATTGCAATCGCAATTTACAATCGTTGCCACTCTTCACCATTTGCGATTGCGATTCCTCGATCCAATCTCAACCATCTTTTCGCCCAAGATTGACGACCCACGTTGCACCACGTCCCCATTGTATTTCTCCCATCGAGTTTCCCTATTAACCTAATCGCTTAACCACTACCGTTGATCTCCTCCTGAGATCCAACAGTTCATATCTAATCGCCCTCCGCCATGGCCGGGTCCCACCATTTCTAATCTATTTCATGTGTTTTAGCCCTTTCCCTTTGTATTTCGGCCAAAGGCTAAACCTTTGGGCTTTACACTAATGATCGTTTTCTCTGCCATTCTTTATGGTTTCCACTGTTTCTCCACTGCTCCACCACCACTCCTCCGGCCCCCACAGCATCCTTCCACCACCATCCCCCAAATTTTATAATTGATTTAATATATTATGCAGGGATAACAGAGAGGCCATTACCACCGCCAAGAGAATCAGCAACGACAGATTTGAGGGATTTGGGCCTGTTAATTAAACATTTAGTGCCTAGTCACGAGTTCAAAGAATAAAGTGCAGTGTGAAGACTTAAGCACACTGTCAAGTCTTATCAGTGCTTCCAGCGTCAGCAGAATGTTTTCTCCAGACAGACACCTTTAGACAGTGTTCTCCATGCCTCCTCGAGCCTTTAGATAGATGAAGCACACTGGTGGAAGTTTCTACGACTGTCAGGACCGCAGTTATGGAGCATGGAGACCTGAGGGACCTATCAGACACCTTGCTTGCTTCAGAAGACAGAACAGAAGGCCTTACAGCCAGAAGGACTACAAATAACACATCCAAGGTCAATCTCGACCTGACAAAGACTGCCGAACCAGGCTACAGAGTACATACAGCATTGCAGAGCCATTAAGCAGTATGGGCTTGAACGCTTACGCCATTCTGTCTTAATGGAATAATTAAATGAACACCTACTCTTGTTGTTTCTCTTATCCTATAAGAATTCCCAAGAACAGATTGTAATGGTTGTTGTTCGGCTGCTGCCGTTGTTATTAGAGGAATTCATTTGGACTATTAGAGCAGTCTTGGGAGAGATTAGCAAAGTAGTTGTTATGTAGTACGTTGGGAGGAAAATTCTAGACTGTATTAGACATTGAGCTCAGAGTATGTGACTAGTTTTGCATCAATTAATCAAGCACATTTCACAGGATCCTGGTCTATTACTATTGGTGATGTTTTTCTAACACCGTTTATTACATTTTCATGCTGTTTCATTTTCTGCTGGCTTGCATCAGAAATATAGCATAGGATTTACCCTTGTTAGGTACCCTATGTTTCTGCTCTCCTTGCCTTTAATGTTTTCTGCTGATAGAGAATCTAAGAGTAAATTCAGCTAGTTTAACCAGTGTAGTGGTTCCATATGCTACTAGCTGATGTATGAATTCGTGGTTTGCTGCTTGGATGTTTCTTGCTGGTGTCAAAGCATTGAAGGTTCAAAGTCCTTCTCTGATCTACAGACCCTAGCTCTGTTAAACTTATCTTTGTTTTCCCTTGGAGCATGCTAAAGCTGACCTGGAGTTAAATGACCTCTAGTCCGATCTCTAAGCTGCTCCTTTGTCCCTCCTTCGAAAGCTGCCTTTGAGTATGTCGAAGAAGGTGTGGAGTTAAATGACCTCTAACCTGATCTATAGACAGAAATTGGGTGTCTTTCCTTCTTTCAATTTCAATCCTTAATGTTCCATTTCATCATCTATCTAAAAGATCCTTTAGTGTAGATGACTTTCCCTCTGAAAGCCTTGGCTAGTTGTTGCATGTAATTACCTTTCATGACTCCATAGCTCAATGGATGGCACTTTCTTGGCCTATCCCCTTTGCTGAAACATCCTGCTGCTTTGTTCCTTTTCTCCCATTACTTTCTCAGTCTATGATCTCATGACCAACCCAGCAAATCACCAACCAAATCATTTAAAACCCCCCTTTGTGCTTCATAACTAGCCTAACACCTCATTTGAGCTTTCAAAGATATACCATTCATTGTTTTATTGGAGAGATCCCTCTCCGAGTCCAGGAGGGCTAAGGCCCCAAAGTGGTTATGATATTGTCTCATCTTTTGGTCTTGTCAATCTGGCCAAAACATGGGAACCCCAACATAATGGCAACTCCGCTGGGGAAAGGACCACTTTGCCTTTAGATTGGCTCTAATTGCTGATGGTGGACAGCGTCCTGCTTCAAACATTCATATACACCCACCTGGTGACTCCACACTCCCTATGATCCAAAGACCTGATGATTCCACTGGTGGAGGCCTCTGAACTGGTTGAAAAGAAGCAGTAGCCTTCTTTGCAAAAGCATCAATCCAGACATGGACAAGGATACAAAGTATGATGCTTTGTATGACCAACTCGATTGAATAATAGAAATGTTTGGTAAGGTGCTGGAGATGTACATGGCTAATCTGAATGCAAATGATGATTATTTAGAACAACCCATGCCTCTTCCAGAACAAGAACAAACTCAAGACCAAGAAGATGAGAAAGACATGTACGATGCTCATGAATCTATAGAAGACGAAGAGGAAGGTGATCAGGAACTGCCTGATTGCTTACCTATGTCTCGTGTTACGCTGACTAGAGAGTATCAGGACCTAATAGAAAAAGATAATAGGGAATGCTGCCTTGACAAAACAAGGGACCACATAGAAGAGGCAGAATCTGATGTGGAAGAAGAGGCTCAAGAAAACATCCCGCCTCCAAATCAGCTAACACAAGAGAAAGAGGATTGTTGTTCTTTTGTCCATGATGAGAGGGAAACCCCTCTTTTGACAGAAGAGAAGATTGATCAGATATTAAATCAGCAGTCCACCTCAGAAATATTTTATAGAACACACGTTCCTTCTCATTCATCTCTTGAGTTTGATGATTCAGATCCAGAAAACTCCTCTATGGATAAGGACGAAGAAAGACCTGCTGAAAATCTGACAGGTTTGATTGGTGACAATTCTTATGATTATGAATTTCCTAGTTATGATCTGTTTGATGATGATTGTTTCCAGAGCGAAGCTGAGTTCATAGAACCATCATCAGTAGACCCATGGGAGGAAATCCAGGGCCAGCAACTCCAGAGAAGCGGTGAACCCAGTCAACATATCTATGACACTGATGGGGAAAGTTATGAAAGCATCAGTAATGAGTGTCATGAGATCGGTGGTCAGCAGTCCTTCCTTTCAGAAGATGAGGAGGAGAGAAAATAAGAGATTCTTGAGCAAGATGAAAACAACCAGCCTTCTCTTGAAAAAGAGGAAGCAATGGAACAGAACACTGCTCAAGAATACTTAGATCTTTTCACGGAGCTCAGTACATTAGAGCAGAATATATCAGAGCTCCAAGAGTACTCAACTGCAATATATGATGAGTCCTCCAGTTCATAATATGAAGAAGACACTCTACTCCAAGAGAGTCTTCTTCTCCATCCAGTGGTAGAAGAAGAAATCTTGGTTAAAGCTTGTCTGCCACATATTCATAACCAGGTATATTATCATGATCCTTATGTACATTTCCTACATACATTTGAAGAAGGATCAAAGGTCTTGTTGAGCAGCATGTTGCAAACAGAAAGAAATTTTTTCAAAGCTGCTGTTATTGAAAAAAAAGAGTGGGAGCTGCCCTGCCTATCCAGCCTGCTCAAGGAGCTGAGCAGAAGGGAACGGTCATGGGATCACTTGATGGACTAGTTACATTGAAAGACAATGTTTTTAATATAGACTTGTAAATATTCCAGTTATAGTAGGGTAGGTAGGAAAAGCTAAATAAAGCTCAGCCTGTGAGAATGTAGTTAGCTATTTAAATTTCTGCAAAGTCCAGCAAGTCAAACAGTATAATCCTGGCCTGAATGTTGTTTCAATTTATGTCTTAGAATATGGAGAAGAAATCTGCTAGACAGTTTAATCCTAGCAGATATTAGATTAGGTAGAGAAGCTATGAGGCCAACAGTCTAATCTGGTCTCATGGAGTAATAAGGGTAGAAGTAGTATAGGTTTATTTTCCTGCTTGTAAAAATTGATGATGTAAAGGGTCTGCAAGTCCAAATGCACCCAGAAGAAAGAATGTTAGGACTATAATGTGGGTAGGTAGTTGTTTGGGAGAATATTACTGCTGATATGATGTCTTCATGATTTGTGGCAGCTGATCTAAAGAAATAAAGGGATGTGCCAAGCAGCAGGAATTTGGCCTACACTAAAGATAATTCTCTGGTTTCTTGACTCCTTCAAGAAGTAGCCATCCCCATGTGGAGCCACTGTTAGCCCCCCATAAATTTTTTGACAAGCAAACAGGGGGCTAAAATTTTTTTGAGCCTTCAAGGAATGCATTTCCCCTAAAAACACATCATCCTTGAAGCCTCCTAGTGCCTTTGGTCCTTTGATAAAATCCCCTCTGCTGATTCCCATTATAAAGCCTCTCTGTTTGTGAAGAAATGCCCAAAAGGCCTCCTTTCCCTCTTATTTCATTCCCTCTAAACCTCTGTTTTCTTCTCTTTAATTCCTCTCCTTCTCCCCCGTTAACCCTCTAAATCATACCCAAATCCCCTTTAAATCATACCTACACCCCTTCTTGGGTCAATTTTCCCCTTTTTCCCCCTATTGTTACCCTTCCCTAGCCTCAAATTGCATTGAAATGGGCAAAAAACCCATTATCCACCTTATAATAGGGCCTATCCCCTTTTCCGCCAGCCCCAAAAACCATTTCCCCACATGCCCACGTCTAGGACCAAGCGCTTAAGCCCCGGGTGTTAATCGCAATTGCAAAGTGTCGGGCGAGCGCATCCCTTTGTAAACAGAAATTTCCCGATGTGATTGTGTATTTGTTATATAGACCTTCGTCGCGATACCGACCGTCGATCTATATAGATCCGACGGCCTAGCGCCGATCGCATTGCACCATCGCACCCACCCATCCACCCTCCACTATTTACCTCCGATCAGATCTGAGCCGTTGACCCTTCGCCGATCCAACGGTTGGCGCTCAATCGCACCATCGCTGATCGCAAGTTCTTAAATGTGTCACCCGATTGCAATCGCCAATTGCGATCCACCGATCATATCGTAGTCATCCATCCATTCGGATCTAATGGCCTAGATCCCATCACTCCCTCCCGTCACTCCTCTCATTTTTCCCCTCCGCTCAGATCTCCACCGTCGATTCCCTTGTTGATCCAACGGCCATTGCATAATCGTATCATCGCTCCAATCTCAATCGCAATTTCCAATCACTGCCACTCTTTTCCCTTTGCGATTTCGATTCCCCGATCCAATCTCAACTGTCCGTTCGCCCAAGATCGACGACGCACGTCGCACCACGTCCCCACTGTATTTATCCCATTGGGTTTCCCTATTAACCTAATCGCTTAACCGCTACTGTTGATCTCCTCCTGAGATCCAACGGTTCATATCTAATCGCCCTCTGCCACGGCAGGGTCCCACCATTTCAAATCTATTTCATGTGTTTTAGCCCTTTCCCTTTGTATTTCAGCCAAAGGCTAAACCTTTGGGCTTTACAATAATGATCGTTTTCTCCGCCATTCTTTATGGTTTCCACTGTTTCTCCACTGCTCCACCACTACTCCTCTGGCCCCCAGAGCATCCTTCCACCACCATCCCAAAATTTTATAATTGATTTAATTTATTGTGCAAGGATAACAGAGAGGCCATTACTGCTGCCAAGAGAATCAGCAGCGACGGATTTGAGGGATTTGAGCCTGTTAATTAAACATTTAGCGCCTAGTCCCGAGTTCAAAGGATAAAGTACAGTGTGAAGAATTAAGCACACTGTCAAGTCTTATCAGTGCTTCCAGCGTCAGCAGAACATTTTCTCCATACAGACACCTTCGGACATTGTTCTCCATGCCTCCTTGATCCTTTAAACAGATGAAGCACACTGGCAGAAGTTTCTACAACTGTCAGGACCACAGTTATGGAGCATGGAGACCTGAGGGACCTATTAGTCACCTTGCTTGCTTCAGAAGATAGAACAGAAGGCCTTACAGCCATAAGAACTACAAAGAACACATCCGAGGTCAATATCGACTTGAAAAAGACTCCCGAACCAGGCTACAGAGTACACACAGCATTGCAGATCCATTAAGAAGTATGGGCTTGAACGCTTCCGCCATTCTGTCTTAATGGAATAATTAAATGAACACGTACTCTTGTTGTTTCTCTTATCCTATAAGAATTCCCGAGAACAGATTGTAATGGTTGTTGTTCGGCTACTGCCGTTGCTGTTAGAGGAATTCATTTGGACTGTTAGAAAAGTCTCGAGAGATATTAGCAAAGTAGTTGTTATGTAGTAGGCTGGGTGGAAAAGTCTGGACTGTATTAGACATTGAGCTCAAAGTATGTGACTGGTTTTGCATCAATTAATCAAGAACATTTCACAGGATCCTGGTCTATTATTATTGGTGATGTTTTTCTAACACCATTTATTACATTTTCATGCTGTTTCATTTTCTGTTGGCTTGCATCAGAAATATAGCATAGGATTTACCCTTGTTAGGTACCCTATGTTTCTACTCTCCTTGCCTTTAATGTTTTCTACTGATAGCGAATATAAGAGTAAATTCAACTAATTTAACCAGTGTAGTGGTTCCATATGCTGCTAGCTGATGTATGAATTCGTGGTTTGCTGCTTGGATGTTTCTTGTTGGTGTCAAAGCATTGAAGGTTCAAAGTCCTTCTCTGATCTACAGACCCTGGCTCTGTTAAAATTATCTCTATTTTCCCTTGTAGCATGCTAAAGCTGACCTGGAGTTAAATGACCTCTGGTCCAATCTCTAAGCTACCCCTTTGTCCCTCCTTCGAAAGCTGCCTTTGAGTATGTCCAAGCAGGTCTGGAGTTAAATGACCTCTGACCTGATCTATAGACAAAAATTGGGTGTCTTTCCTTCTTTCAATTTCAATCCTTAATGTTCCATTTCATCATCTATCTAAAATATCCTTTAGTGTAGATGAATTTCCCTCTGAAAGCCTTGGCTAGTTGTTGCATGTAATTACCTTTCATGACTCTATAGCCCAATGGATGGCACTTTCTTGGCCTATCCCCTTTGCTGAAACATCCTGCTGCTTTGTTCCTTTTCTCCCATTACTTTCTCAGTCTATGATCTCATGACCAACCCAGCAGCTCACCAACCAAATCATTTAAAACCCCCCTTTGTGCTTCATAAGTAGCCTAACACCTCATTTGAGCTTTCAAAGATATACCATTCTTTGTTTTATTGGAGAGATCCCTCTCTGGGTCTAGGAGGGCTAGATCCTAGGGCCCCAAAGAGGTTATGATGTTGTCTCATCTTTTGGTCTTGCCAATCTGGCCAAAACATTAGAACCCCAACATATACCACTTGGCATCATTCCCAATTAAGGTGCATTGGAACAATCTCAACCTGATTGAATCTTAAATTAGGGAGTTGGATGAAAACCATAAATGGATTGTTGTTACATGGTTAGTTGGATCCTTTCCAGGAATTCCTTCGAATTTTGGAATATCCGATGGAAGTTTGGTGGGAACCGAAGGCCAAGATAGATTATATTAGTTAGGGTTGTTTTTCAATTTTGGAAGATCTGGAAAATGTATAGTTTCCAGGAATGGTAAGTGTGAAGGAGCTTGATAATTCCACCCACCATGAGTACGATTCTAAACATTTTGAAAATAATAACCTAGATTTTCAGAGGCACTAAGTTGCCAAGGATTGTTCATAGAAGACATTGAACTGTAAGGAAAACCTTGTGGTCGAGAAAAGTTCAGAGTATGACCTCCTCTTGCCAAAGGGTTACCATAACTTGTAAAATCCCCCCCTAGTGAAGTATTAAAGGAGAGGAGAGCCCTTGGTAAGGGTTTCATGCATTGGCGAAGGGATAATAACCCTGAGAGGTTCCTACAAAGGAGAAAGGCATGTTCCCCATTGACCAAAATAAAACAAATTCCTAGTTCCTAAACCACTATAAGTAGGGTTAGTGAATCCTTGGCCTCCTTGAAAAGGATTAAAACCTTGACCTTGAGTATAGAAAGATAATGATCCTAAAGAAGGGTCAAAATGAGGGATATGACCACTCCCAAAATGGAAACCCTAGAAATATGTTGAAACACTACCCATAGAAGTCATCATTGCAGAAGCAAAAGATGAAATGATGAAAGGAACTAAGGGAATTGCACTATAAGGAATCCCAAAAGAAAAGGAACAAATGTGGGAAGAAAAATATTGGTTTCCTCCAATCGAATATGGAATGGAGGTAGCGCCAAATATATCAGTACTAAGAGTGATAATAGATATATAAATTGTACCTCCTCCTTCAACTGAAAGAGGAGTATGCACACTAGTAGTAATCATAGCCAAAATATAGCTCCCATAAATGGCAATTGAATTAAAAGAAGGAGAAAATGCAGGGATTTCTGACTTGTGAGTCAGGGTCCCAAAATATAATACAACATCTGGAAAATTAGGAGAAAGAGGTGAAGGAGTCATAGGGGACTCAGGAATTTATTCAACCTCGACCTCATCTTCCGACTAAAATAGGACCCTAGGAAGGACTAGAGTGTTCCTATCCAAAGCACACTTAACACTAGGACCACCCTGTGAAACTATACCATCAAGCGAAGGATCAATCTCTGATGCATTTGTTGCTATTGATTGAAAATCACTAGTATAATTTCTCCTATGCCTTCAGGAAGAAAGGCTTAACACTTTCAGGTGAGAGCCTATGAAGCCTCCTTGACCGAATAATTGGTTGATTAGCCACATTTAATTATCAAGACAACTTGTAAAGACTCAAAAAATTATAAAGCTATGGCAATCTAGGAGCAGAGAGAACTCACTGAAATATACCTAAAAATACAACCAATCAAGCTACCTTCAGGTATTTCCGCTCCAAGTGATTAAGACTATTAGTATGAATCTTAATTCCAAGCGTACGAAAAAATACCACTATAGTTGCGCATAGAAAATAGCCCTAATAGCAAAGATGGTTGCCAATATCCTCATATATGTAGTTAGGTGATCAAGATAAATGCTGCAGAAATATAGATCTATGCATTAGAAGCCATTAAGCAGTAGAAAAAACAAGATTTACTCCATGCATCCAATACACAAGACAAGAATATGTTGAATGAATTTTGTATTAATGGCACCTAGGGGGGAAACGCAAGAGGGTGTTCCCTGTTATCTTCAATGGGATGGGTTCTTGTAAGTCATCAACACTTCAGATCTAAAATTCATCTCTCTTGATGGTGTAGAAAACCCAGAAAAAAATGGTAGAAAAATATGACTATGATGGTGGATCAATAGTCAGACCAAAACTATAGATCTAGAGTGATATTTAGGCAACAAAAGGTGATCAATGAATGGGAAAACCCTTTTATTTATAACAAAATATTGATTTAGTCTAGATATTGGTGCATAGTTAAAATATTATTAACCAAATCAAGATCCAACTTTTATGGAGTATTTTATTATATTTGTTGGAGGGAAAAGGAATTTGACTTGGGTCAAATCCCTTTATTTGTAAATAATAAATAAACAAATGATTTTTTTATCATTTTAAGGATGTGGCTGAGTAATAATAAAATAAATAATGATTTATTTAATTATTTAAGGGTGATTTAGTCATATTTAACAAAGAATATTATTTAAATAAGGTTTAAATAATTATTCTTAGAAAATAATAAGATAAATAATGATTTATTTAATTAATTTCCTTGTTTTGGGTTAAATATAACCAGGGATATTAATTAAACTGCTGTTTAACTAATTATTCCTCGAGGAAAATCAAACAAATGTATATTTATTTAATATTTCCTCATGGGGTTTCCTGTTTAGACCATAAAAAACTTAATAAAGGTGGTTTACTAAGTTATTTTCATAGCGAAAGAAATTTTACTTAGGGTAAAATTGGTCCTACATGGTGTACTTGGGTCTATCTAATGATAATAGGTTAGATGAACAAAAAATGGTATAACAAAGACCACACACCAAAATACAATAAATTGAATATAAGGACCTGTTGAAGCCCCGAAAATTGGGTCTACAACAAGGGGGATACCCACCTGGTCCGGACCTTGGTTAGCAGATCCTTTTCCGTTTGGTGTAGTGGGTCCGACTGGGGATAATGGGGCCAGTTTCCCAATATGTGTGTGTGTGTTTGAGAATTGATATTTCCTTTCTAAAAAGTTCCTAAGTGAAATGATTTTATTCTATTTCTAATCTAATAACATGCAATTGTATTCTAATTGAACAGAAATATCTAGTTCTAAACTAACCTGGGATATAATCTTTCTATTATGTGATCTAGAATGATTTTTAATAACATTACCAATTGGAGGATTTTCAATGATAATCCTGATATTGTAAGTTTCCTCACATCTGAAGGATCTTACACTAATTAGATAATTGATGAAGACCAACATGACAGACAATTGCAACAAGATATCACTAATAATGCTATGCCAAATTCAGTAGTCAAGTTAGAAGACCTTTACGATTTGAAAGATCGATTAAAAAGATCTACCAATTCAAAACTACAAAGTTCAACTTTGAATTATGAATTAGTAAATCTAGGAACTGATACCAAACCACAAAATATCAACCTAGGCCTTGGCCTAGCTCCTGAAGAAAAATTAGCATATGTTCATCTTTTGAAACAATACAAAAGTGTCTTTGCTTGGAACTGCGATGAACTCAAAACTTATGACACTTCTATCATCCAACATACTATCCCAATGATAAATGACAAAAAACCTGTCCAACAAAAGCTGAGAAAAATCCATCCCAATCTAGAAAATCAAATCAGATCTGAACTCAATAAGTTATTGAAAGCCAAGATTATTTTTCCCGTTCGACATTATAAATGGGTTTCCAATATGGTTCCTGTTAGAAAGAAGAACGGAGACATTAGAATTTGTATTGACTTTCGAAACCTTAACAAAGCTTGCCAAAAAGATAATTTTCCTTTGCTTCCTATGGAGCAAATATTGCAGGCATTTGCAGGATCAGAATTAATGTCTTTCTTAGACGGTTTCTCTGGCTACAACCAAGTTTTGGTTCATCCTGATGACCAATTGAAAACCACATTTAGGACCAAATGGGGCACTTATGCATATCAAAATATGCCTTTTGGTTTGATCAACGTTGGTGCCACATTTTAGAGAGCCATGGACATCACTTTCAAGGGATTAGTTAACAAATCCGTGGTAATTTACTTGGTTGATATAACTGTATATTCCAAGAAACGAAGAAATCATATTAGAGATTTAAAACAGATCTTTCAACATTGTCAAAGGTATGGAATTTCACTTAATCCCAAAAAATCCTTTTTTGCATTAAGTGAAGGAAAACTTCATGGATTCATAGTATCAAAATCTGGAATTCATATTGATCCTGATAGAATCAAGGAGATTTCTGAAATACCCTTACCTCACAAAAAGAAAGCTATGCAATATTTCCTCGGCCAAATTAATTTTGTAAAGAGATTCATGCCAGATTTTTCAAGAATTGTATCTCCTTTACAAGAAATGATTAAAAAGAATTCAAACTTCAAATGGGGCCAAAACGAATATGAGGCATTCAATCTGATCAAACAAGCAATTGTTAATGCTCCATCTTTAGCAACTCCAAATTTTTCCGATCCTTTTATTTTGTATACATTTGCCTCTGATAAATCATATGCTGCAATACTCACTCAAGAAAATCAAGACAAGGCAGAAGCCCCAATTGCTTTCTTCAGTTCAAATTTACAGGGAGCTAAATTGAATTATTCAGATGTAGAGAAACAAGCTTATGTTGTTTTCAAAGAAATTAAATATTTCAGACCTTTTTTACTTAAAACCCATACAAAAATCATAGTGTCGTTTCCAGCGGTAAGAAATCTTTTAGTTCAGAAAGATGTGGGTGAGAAAAGAGCCAATTCAATTACTGCCTTACAAGAATATGATGTAGAAATCAAACCAGAAAGTATTGTAAGAGGCCAAGGCTTTTGCAAAATACTAGCAGGAGCATCGCTTATTTCTGAAAAACCATCTGCAAAGATACAAATGTATGAGGTAAGCCTAAACGATGTTGAATCATTATATGCTGATATCATTTTTTATCTAAATAATGGATATGCTCCTCCAAATCTCGATTACACCAAGAAAAGAGCTCTGAGGTTAAAGGCTAAACGATATCAGCTTGTAAATGATGTTCTTTTTAGAATAAATTATGATTCCGTTCTCCTTAGATGTCTTGAGAAATCTGAAGCTGAAAAAGTCTTGTAGGAACTTCACGATGGGCCAGCAGGTGGACATTATGTTGGAGATACTACTGCACATAAAATCCTTCGTGCAAGCTATTACTGGCCCACACTATTCAAGGACTCACATAGCTATGTAAGAAAATGTCAAGTTTTTCAAACCGCTGCTGGAAGACAAAAGAAACCATCATTCCCATTACAACCAGTCAATATTGAACAACCTTTTGATCAATGGGGATTGGACATAATAGGTGAGATCGTTCCTCACTCTTCTAAGAAACATAGGTATATCATTACAACAACTAATTATTTTACTAAATGGGTAGAAGTAGTTCCTCTCAAGACTGCTAATGCCCAGCATATCATCGAGTTCATAGATCAGTTCATATTCACCAGGTTTGGTCTACCTTCTGCTTTAATGTTTGATAACGAATCGTATTTTTCTGGCAATGCTATGACTGAATTTGCACTTAAGAGAGGTTTTAAACTTAAATACTCTCCCAATTATTACCCACAGGGAAATGGTTTAGCTGAATCCACAAATAAAAACTTAATCAGAATCATTAAGCAAACCATTGATCAAAATCATAAAAATTGGCATAAGTCTTTAATATATGCTTTATGGGCAGATCGAATAATGCAGAAGGCCTCCATTGGCACTTCTCCCTTTAATTTAGTTTATGGGAAAGAAGTGGTTCTTCCAACTCATCTAGCAATTCCTTCTTTAGCCTTAGTTCAATATATTGATGAAGCACCAACTTCTTCCTTACAACTAAGGCAGATGGAAATAATTAAGCTAGAAGAACAACGAGAAAAGGCCAAAATAACTCATACTCATCACCAAGCGTTAGTTAAAGCTTCTTTTGATTCAAAAATGACATCTAGAAAGGACTTTTAGATGGGAGATCTAGTTTCAAAATTGGACAAAGCTCATGAGGAAAAATGGAAACATACGAAATTTCAACGAATGTGGCTTGGTCCTTTCCAAATCACAGAGATCATAGGTCCATCTACTTTTATGTTACAGGATTTAATAGGAAAAAGAGAGTCTTTACCTGTTAATGGACAGATCCTCAAAAAATATTTTCCATAGAAGATCACTCTTCTATTTTGTATATTAGTTTTCTTTATTGTCATAATAAAACCGGTTGTAAATGGTTACATTTGGAAATTCACGAAAAAGACAAAGTCTCTTTTTGGTTTTTGTTTTTTCACTTGTATAAATAGAATTCTTCTATAAAATTAATCATTATTATTCAAAGATACAGTTAAAAGCTTTAGGCCTAGAAATGATACTAGTTTCAACTTTGAAATTTTTGATAAAAAGCAACTTTTAGTGGGAAATTGTTTTATGTCAATCTAATGAAAGGTATCAATAACAAAACAAAGATTCTCTGTAGAAAAGTTATTTCCAAAAAACTCTACCATTGTCGTCCAGAGCTATCTTAAGGAAACAATGATTTCCTCCCCACCTAGGAAATTACAACGTTCAGGGAATGATCCAATGATACACTTTTAACTTAAAGAGTAATAGGTCTCATCACGAGCCGACTTATCATGATCATAGATATTATAGCTTGCTGACTTTTCCAATACTGCATACCACAACAGGGCAATGACTCAAGATTGTTGCAATCAAAAGACAAGGGGTCTCATCACGAGCCAGCTTGTTCAGCGAAGTTATAAATCAAGTGAATGGCACTGTCATAAATTGGATACCAAACAAAGACATTTTTCTTTAAGGATTAAAAAGAAAAATGAAATGCAATAAGTTTGAGCATGGATTTCTCTTTGAAAATTGTATATTTCTCTAAGTGGGACACAAGATCATTGTTGGATAATAGGTAACCCTGTCGAGGCTATAAACGCCTTCTGGCAGCAGAGGCTCTACCTACGACAAATGAGCATATTTAAAACTAATTTACAGAGAAGCCTTTTGTTTTTATCCTTATAAACCAAATAATGACTGATGTAAATACAAGGAATAGCTTGAGGAAGTAAATAATCAAAGTTGAATATAGAAGAAATGAAATATCATTGATAGATAAAAGCATAATGTACTTTGTCTTTTTAGTATAAAGTTTGATTTTCTGAAAAATTTTCTATTTTGAAAGTTTAGAAAATTCAAAAGAAAAACAGAGATAACTGGTTCTTCCGAGTGAATCGCCAATTGTTGTGGCCAGCAAAAACCCCCCTTCTTATTTAGTATTAGTGGTAATACTAAATAAGTGGGGACCCTTAGTCAGAAAAAATCCAAAAAAATCAATTAGTGCTTGTTTTCCTTTTTTCAATAAAACTTCCTATCACAAACTTAGGAGAAAATTCCTTGAAAAATCTAAAAAAAGCTTAAGTTTTATGATAGCTTAGAATAAAATAATTCTTTGAAAAATATCATGTCGCAAAAAGGTAATGAAAGCCTCTTTATAAGCGGAACACAAAAATAGCGAGAACACGATGAGAAACTACATTCATCGCATCACATGCTTAGAATGTTATATCTTACGATGAAAACTTCAAATCACTAATGAGCGATAACATATATCGCAAATCGCATGTCGCAAAAAATATGTTAACGGATGTTTTTCATATGTTATGTCTTGCGATCTTGCGATATTGCGATATAGAGATTTCACGATGTTACAATATTGCACTATCTTGATTCCATGAGATTGCGATTTTGCGATATTGCGAAGCAAATCGCAGATCACCTTATTGCAGATCTTTAAAAGGCTAATTACACGAAGACATCTTTTCATAAATCGAGACCCTATTATGCGCTTTAATGTTAAATTAATGAATTAGTTGTCATTCATTAATGAGAAATGGTTTCGTTCTGATTGAAGAGTCATTTCATGTAAGGTGGTATATTTTATACGTTTTCAGCATTTAAAATCTTCCTGTCACCTTTTTTCTATCATTATTCTCATTTAATTCATGAAATGTAGGAGCGAAGAATAGAGAAATATACAAAGAAGTATTCAGAGTATTATGGGAAAGAAAGACAAAGCTCTAAGTTCTGAAGATAAAGAAATGACGTCCTTGTACATAGACACCTCCTGCAACAAAGATGCTGGTATTACTACTTGGGAGGGCATGTATAATCTACTTGAGGAAGAAAACCCCAGAGTAATGGAGGTTATGGCTACTGCGGGATCACATGGATCTTCTGAAGCATCTCTTATAGAGCTATCTTGTTCATTCTTGCACCGAATAGCAGCGAGACCTAAAATTCTTCCATACACAGATATGATTAAATGGGTGTTGGATATCACTGATATTACAAACAGACAGTTTAAGACTCAGGGTCAAGAGCTCATTGGCTCATTCACTCCACGAGATTTGAAGCTTATGTATCATTTGTCGAAGGCACAGGCAACTTATAACAAACAGGTCATGGAGAAGTTTGCCAAAGAAAATGAAAACGTGGCAGAATGCACCAAGGATTAGTCCGGGAGAGATGAACCATTGAAGAAAGATAAACACGGTATGTATAGTACTGGTTCTCTCACTTCTCTGTATTGCTTTGATGCTGCTATGCTCTGTCGGCTTTTTGGAAATCCAGACATTAATAAGTTTTCACCTGAATGGCTTCCGTTATTGAATGCTATTGTTAATGCTACTATTTTGGATTGGGCTAAGATATTATTTGACAACTTAGCCACAACTATTTTGAATTATCGGTCTAAGAGAACTGTTTCTCAGAGGATTTATCCTCCTTTTTATTTATTTGCTTATGTGATGGATTCAATCTGTTTTGTTTCTAAGTTTCCTTTAATGGGTTGGAAATGGAAAATTCAAGACCCCCTGCCCATTCATGTTTATCACAAAGAATTATGGGATTCAGATTTCATTCCCTGTTTTTACAAGATTTTCCATGGCATCATGTTTCCCCTGTATAGAATATTGTATGATAAAGATGCTCCAAGGTTTTCTCCTGAAGCAGAGGTGGACATTCTACCTGTTGCGAGATGGTTTGGAGAAGAATTATTTACATATGTTATGGTTTTTGGAAGTTTTGCTTCCCCTCATGTTTTACCATTGTATGTTCCTGATAAACTCATCACCCGAGAAATTGCTTATCAAACCTGCGGAGAAGGAGGTTTGACTAAAGAGTTGAAAGACAAGAAGAAGGCTATCTGGCCTCAATTTTCTGTGGCTTGTGGGGCCTTTTCATTATTTGATGTTGGTCATGCATTTAAATAAGTAAACAATATTACATGTTTACATTTGTTCAAATTTCCAAGAATACCATTCGACCCATATGATGTTGTTAAAAATTTCACTACTGCAATCAAGATAAGAGAGTTTTCAAAAGAAGAAGATCTTTTTGATGACATGTTACAAGAAAAAGGCACACTTAAAGAGATTCTACATTTGGCTCAAATACGGTTTCCTCCAGCAGAGTTTTAAGAATTCAAAATATACAGAGAAAGGAGGTTAACTACCATCCCTTTGGATAAATTACGCTTGGAACCCGTAAGGGAACCAACTCCTAGTGTCAACCTTAGTATAATTTCAAGTACAAACAGGGCTAAGTCAAAGTCCAGAAGAGAAACCTCTAAACACTCTAAAAGTGAAGGGTCAGTAAGAGATACTGCCTAGTCTAAAGAGCTCTCACAACAATAGATTTCAACCTCTCCACAGTTAAATATTCCCCCTCTCATTATACAACAATCATCAGTCAGAACTGAATTAGATAAGGAATGGGAAACATTCAATGATTTGATTAATATTGAAGCACAAAATACATAGACACCTGTGAGTAATGTACAGACAACAATAAATATAGTCACAAGAGTAACTACCAATGTCTCAGAAACATAACATATTCCCATAACCCCATCCTCTGAACTCATGCTCAAGATAGAGGAAATTCCTCCTCTTGATGTATTCTATAGTCCACAACACAAGGCAATAGTAATAAGACAAAGGAAGAAAATGAAATTAGAAAATGTGCCCTCTCATGATGCAGAACACCTAGATGTTCTATGGCAAGATCCTACTACTGATCCAACTGAAAATCTCACTAAATTATCTCAGATTACAGGAGCTTATGCCTCTGCAGCCATTGACAAAGAATCTGAGGTACGAAAATTATTGAATGAGAAAGAATATCAGATACAGGTCCTGCAACAACAGTTGCAAGAAGCCAATGCTAACAGTGAAGCTCAGAAACAACTTGAAAAATTACAGCAAGATTTTCAGCAAATGCAGATTGGATATCAGAACAGTTTGGCCGAAAAAGAGAAACAGCTACAGGTTATGCAAGAGATGTGCAAATATGATCCCAAGCTCATAGAGTTTATCACAGATTCTATTTCCTTAAATGACCAACTACTGCAACAACAAGAAATTTTATGTCAAAGAATATCAGAATGGAACTCTTATTGTGAAGAAAGTGATAAAATCACTAATTATGTCGTAGACTTACGACATGATTATGATTTAACTGATAAAAGAGTTTCTGACTACTTGGCTTGGAAAGAAATAGAGGAAGGGAAAATATCAGGTGCACCTATAATCAATAAAAATAAAAAAGAAATACTTTTTAATGAATGGGATGCACAAATCAAGAAAGCAGAGCAAGCGGCAGAAGAAGCAGCCACAGTAGCCAGCAATATTATTGATTGTATAAATGAAAACTTACACAAGGAAAATCTGATCTCTGAAACTACTTCAGGGTACCTACCAAAAGCACAGCAACTGCAGACAGAATGGAAATAGAAAGCCCAAGAAAAGGAAAAATTGATTAAAGGATTAACAAAGTTAAATTGGGATTCTTAATGGGCATGTCTGGTAAAACCACACAGCCAGTGTATGACTCTCAAGTGTATCATCAATTCTGTCGTGAAGATATCACCAGCTCTTGCCAATTCCGTTTTCACAGGACAGTTGAAATCTAAAGTCGGCCAGCCTATTCTTCTCAGATCAACACTGAACGCTTGCAATTCCAATGAACAGATTCACAATTAGTTAATTGTTAAATTTTAGTTTTAGATTTAGTACTAGTTTTTCTTTATTTTTGCCTAAGAAAGGGACGGTCATTTAAATTGTATCCTAAATTTTTGTAATTAATTATTTTTATATTTATTTAGCAGTATTTAAACCCTTCTCATGCATTTAGAGAGGGGTCCTGAAATTTGTCAAAAACTTGTCCTCAGCACATGCACTTTTGCACCCTCCGAGGAGGTTTTGATGAATGAATGGAACAGGATTTATTGATATCTACGTTTAATATCTACTACTGATGTTGCACTTCTGTACTCTTAGTGGATATTGGATTAAGAAGAGATAAGTCATTATTGCTTGAAGCTCATGAGTAGAACTAGTTATAAATGGTACTTTTATCTCTTAACTATTTCTACCTCTGTGTGAAAGTGATATTTATGTTCAGTTGTTTATGTATTAATGCTTGAATGTTTGAGTTATCATTTGGCATTTTTGTATGGTGATAACTATTTATTTATGCTTAATGTATGAATAGCTTATTATGTGATATGTTTTTCACTACTGTTTCATCTAACTTTTTATATGAAGTGGTTTATCTTTATTGAATTCTTTTCTTATAACAGTTCAATGATCTTTATTACCAATTTTTATTATAAATCATTTTAGATCACATAATAGAAAGATTATATCCCGGGTTAGTTTAGAACTAGATATTTCTGTTCAATTAGAATACAATTGCATGTTATTAGATTAGAAATACAATAAAAGCATTTCACTTAGGAACTTTTTAGAAATGAAATATCAATTCTCAAACACACACACACACATTGGGAAACTGGTCCCATTATCCCCAGTCGGACCCACTACACCAAACTAAAAAGGAGCTGCTAACCAAGGTCCGGACCGAGTGGGTATCCCCCTTGTTGTAGACCCGATTTTCGGGGCTTCAACAGGACCTTTTCAAAATATTCAGGGGTAATTACGCCCCAGGCCTACTAGCGAAGGTAACAGAAATAGTTACATTGACCTATAGACAAAATCCTTTGTTGGTGCAAGTACCCAAGCTTCGCAAGGGCACCCTCTAGAAGTACTAATGAGATTGATGCAACATCTACCTCAGGTACCATGGGTATTCCACCCTGTAGTGACTGATGTGGTCCTTAGGAATGGAAACTAAGGTCACCAGTTCGTATTGGAAGCTGGGAGGAATAGTATTTTGTCGAGATCCAACAAGTATGAGAGGGGGTATCTCTCTTCCCTACTTTCACTCTCCTTCGTGCTTAACTCTAGTATAAGAAGATATTTCCCATACAAATTAACGACACTAGATTTCACTCTTTTAATCAACTTCTATGTTTAAATTCAGAGTGGCCTTGGAGATTTAACTCTTCACACACCTATTCCAAGGCCCTAAATGACCTAGACTAGTTGATGTCAATAATGACAAATCAAAAAATTCTATTTCATTTTAGTTTCAGTACTTTATTTTAATATTTTTTTGTTAAGTAAAGGGTAAAATGGAAGTGCAACTTATGATTTTATTTGACATAACAAGAAACCAATATAAAACATTCTATGAACAAACTAAGAAAGAAAATATTTATTTTATTTTTCGAAAACACGTAGTCACACACTCAAAATATACAAAAAGACTAAAAAATATTACAGTGAAACTATCCTAATGCAAACTACAAATTCTTAATGCAAGATTCAAAGTATTACTCTAAAAACAAGAAAATGTGTTTCTCATAGAGATCAAGAGGCCAAAACGCGACAAAAGGAGGAACAAATTCAAACAAGAACTTCCCAAAAATCAAGAAAATTCAACCTAATTAAGAGACTTCACACTTGCTCAAAAACAATAAGAAGGCCAAAAACAAAACCAAAAATAAAAATAAAGGCAACAAAATAGGTTTTTATCTTTTTTCTTTTTAAGGGCACAAAGATTTCTTGAGAAAACAACATTACCAAAGACTTCGAGATAAAATGCAAGCATAAAGAACCTAAAATTTCGCAAGCCATAGAAACCATCTACATGACAAGACTTAAAGTGACAATAGGATACAAAATCAAATAAACTGACCTAAACAACAACATAAAAATTCCAGCAAATAAGAAAGATTTCAAGAAGGCCAAGAAAAATTTTCAAGATTGCAAGAAAAACTTTCTCAAAAACCAAGAAAAAACCAAATAGGCCAACTTTTAAAAAAACAAGGTAAAGCAACGTAAAGGTTGGTTTATAAGTGAATTGAGACCAATTCCCCATTCCAAAGGTCATTAAAATCCAATAACTTCACCAAGGAGCCTTGAACCCAAACATAAAATTAACACTTCACCAAAAAAGAAAACCCTAGGTTGAATAGGTCTTTTCAACAAGCGAGATAGGTAACTGAAAAATGCAAGAAGCAATATTCTCACAAACCATCAATGACTAAATAGAAGAAATAAAAATCACGTGAAACCCTTTCTTGGACTCAGAATTTGAAAATTTCATTCAAAACCAAACATACGCGACTCGGAAACCCATGTATACGCGACTCGGAAACATACATGACTTTACTCAAGGAAACCCATGTATACATGTGTTTCTTTGGGAAAAAATGCATGTGTACATGACTGTATGAACTAAAAAACACGTATAAAAAGGTTAACAAAGAAAAATAAAAATTCAGGCCTAATCTAGAAGATCATAATTTTTTCCTAAGTTGCAAACAAATCAAAGATACTAGAAAAATCAAGAAACCAAACAAGAAGGCCCAGATCAAGAGAGAAAAAACCAAAACAAGGAATTACAAAATTGTAATCTCGAGTGGAATCACCAATTCTATTAGGGAATAAAACACCCTAGGGTTTGGGTCAGAAACCCCAACAGAGCGAAGGGCATTTAACAACAATAAGTAAGAAAACAAGAAGTCCTAATGTTTAAACTACTAAATTAGGATGAAGAGTAAGTACCCATAGATCCTACATTTGAAGGTTTTCCCTTAGGGTTCAAACCCTATGCTTCTTCCAATGCCTCAAAACCTGCAACACATTCCATAAAATTATATATACTAGCAGTAGTTCAAAGCATGTACAAGATATTAATGTTAGATCATATAAGCATATATATATATATATATATATATATATATATATATATAGAACATGAATTCATACATAATTATATCATAACATGAGTTAAAGCATAAATATCGTAAATATTAAGAACAAGACAAAGCTTATTTATTTATGCTTACAAATAAATGTGGAAGAAATACCACCTGATTTGACCAAGACTCCAAGCAAAACCGTCCTTCGGATCTTTCCTTCCCAAGCCTCAACAATACTCTTCCAAATGCATACACATATATTTCATATAAAGGAGATGAATATATATATTAGGAAACAAAGGATTCCTATATTTGGGAGTGAAGGAGGCACAGGGATAAATCAGACTTGATAAGGGACCAACTGGCTATAGTATCAATATCCTATCTTTCTCTCTCCTTTAGGCCTTCCCATGAGGTGTATTATACCACCCAAAAATAGTTGTTTCAGTTTGGATACAGTTAGGCCATAGGATCCTATAGGTGGGCTTCCAGTGTAACCCGTAAGCCCCACCTAAAAATTGGTATTTCATATTTTTTTTCATATTTCAAATTATATACGTGGGTTGAGAATATATGGAGCCATGTGTGTACGTTCTTTTTAAAGGGTAGAGTCACGTATTGGAATTTAAAATATTTGTTTTTTAGTAAAAGGACCAAGTATGAAGGGAAATGGATGCCCAAGGCCATGACTTAGAGCATCAAATCTACCAGGGTGGTAAATCGTGCTATAACATAAGCCCAAAGAAGGAAACTCGAGGATTTTTTAGTTTAAGAGCTAGAAAAGGTCCCAAAAAATATTATGTTTGTTCCAGGTCAAAGATGATTAACTCTTCATAAAACACTAGTAAATCCTGAGAGCGTTGGTAAAATTTATGGAATAGTGAATAATTTCATAAAAGTATAGCAGAAAGGAAAAGAGCTCCAATTTTAGTGACTAGCTAAGGTGAGACATACTTCCAGGGTGGCTAGAAGAAGGACAACGAGCCTTCATTTTTACGATTTATAGTTGGTGAGAGTGGTCTAGAGTGAAAAAGAGAGAAAATATTCTCTACTAGATTATTGATGATCTAGGAAACCAAATTCGATTATGTCAGTTCCAAGTAAGATCTCAGACCGTTATCCTACTTTACATTGTTTCTTTCAAGTTATTTGTTGGTGTTTTTGCAATTTTTAGGCAAGCCCTAGTTTGGCCAGCTAACGTAGTCGCCTAGTGAATGGGTCGTGTTAAACATACTACTTGTGAGGGTAGAGAGAATTAGCATGTTATGTTGGTAGAAGAGGGTCGCATTAGCCGGATAAACCTTAAAATATATTGATTTTTCTTGATTGATAGGGTTTTAAGCCAACTTCTGAATCATAGAAACATTTTTATGGGCAGGAATCAAGCTATTACAATGTGTTTATGGCATGAAAGAGAGAACGTGAATGAGGAACAACAAATTCTTACTGATATGAAACTCTTGGTGGCATTGCAAAGATGTGGATTGCTAAAATATGCTAGATTAGATATGATGAAGGGGCAGGAATACCTCTTGAGCTGGATAATCCAACAGTGGGATGAAAACCACGGTGTGTTCAGCATTAAGGGTCATGAACTCTCGATAGAAAAATATTATATCTACTTCTTCACTAGCCTATCATGTATAGGGAAGAGGCCGGATATGACAGGATCAAGAGTGGATCTACGGACCACCCTGACACTAGTCCATGCTCAGTGCATAGATGACACTCAACCAACGAGAAACAGAATACATATAGTCCTGATAGCCTCTAGACCACTGAGGTAAATTTTATGGATGATCGTAGGTTTGGAAGGTACCAAAATTCAGTGTCGATGAAGGCTTAGTTTTTATTGGCCTTGGACTTCTTGCAACCTTAGATGTTTGACTATTGTGAGGGTGTTATTCATCGAGTGAGACAATAGTTAACAGCTTGTAAGACCCTAGCCCAAAAGTAGTTTGGTTATGGAACCTTGATTGTGTCATTTATACTAAAGAGAGTTCCTGTAATGAGGCCTCAAATGAGCATGGGCATAGCTGGCCCTAGGGAGCCTAGAAAGGGTCAATGGGTCACCCTGACGCTTGAGACATGGGAAGTACCAATTAGGATTTTATTTGACGATTCTTTCTTTGAGTGGCTACATGGCCAGATTATGATGATTGAATATTATCCGTATGCGGGGATGAACTTCACAGGAGATCCAAAGATGATGTTGCCACTAGACACTTAGTGGGCGCCAATAGGTAAAATGAAATGTTAGTGTAAAATTATTTTATATATTTTGAATGTTTATGCAATTTTTTTTTGTAATAGGTGAAATTTTTTTTACATGAAGTGCTTGATTGACACAGATGGGGAACCTGTTTGACCGGATGGAGGCCCTCTCCAAGCTACGGAAGGTGATCAGCTACCTAGGGTTGGAGTAGAAAACGAAGATGGGGATGACACCCAAATTTTGCGTGAAGTTGCTAGGAACCTCAAGGGTTTGAGCATGGGGGTGCTGCCTCTTCCTATGAGGGATATCCCTATAAATTTGTAGTGACATGCATCGAGTGTGTCAGAGTGGTTTTTGGTGCCTCTAAGGAGGTTAGCTAGAGCAATGATGAGCTACCATGGTCAACAAACTCAGTTGGAGTAGAGATAGGGTAGAATATGTCATAGTGAGGCTTAGCAGAACCATTTTTTGTATAAAACACCCATGTTTTGAAGAGTTTTTGATGTAAATAAATTGGACATTATCTATTATATATACAAATATATTTTTGGCGATTTAAATGATGTATTTTTTTATGTAAATTTTTTTGATGAAAAATGCACACAAATGTATGAATCTTTTAATAACGAATTTGATAGATGCCAATCTAATACATAGTCTGCTAATGAATCATCTAATGCATTAGATTCTCTAGGAATGTATTCGTAAGTGAGAGATTCAAATTGACATTCTAGAAGTTGTACCCTTATAATGTGACGTAATAAAATAGGATTGTGGATGTGATAATTATTAGTCAAGTGCATAACAACCAGCTGAGAATCTAGTCTAACCACAATATTGGATATGTCACGAGATGCAACTTCGGTGAGGATTTTGATAACAGACATATATTCAACAATATTATTGCTAGCGTAGCCAAGAAAGAATCCCCCGGAACTAAGCAGTTTCAAATCAGATGTGTACAAGACACAAGTAGTTGATGCAGTGTGTTGTGTGTGATGACTGGCACCATCTGCATATCCAATGTATGGTAAGGGTGATGAAGACATTTGTGAAAAAAATAAGTCTTTGAGAAAAATACTCATAAAAAAGTCCAAAATAATCCAGACACACCAAAAAAGACAGCTTATATACATAAAATTACAAAGTAAATGCCCAGTAGAGCACTAGGAGAAATACTTTTTCAGATAAAGCCTATTGTGGAGCTCGGCGAGTGGGACTCCATTACAGTCTTAAAGTTCCTATGCTCCTTTATAAAGAACCTTAGTAATGACATACAGACCGATCCACAATGGTTGAAGCATTCCTACCCCTAAGAGGTCATGTTTCTGATCGTAGAGTAAGATGAGATCATCCTCTTGGAAAGAACGAGACTTAACAAATTTATCATATTGAGCTTTGACTTGACGCTTGTGTGCTTCGAGGGATAGTGCATCATCTTGATGAGTCTCATCTAGCTGATTGGGTGCTAGTAAGTGTTATTCTTTGGCAATAGTGTCAAGTAAGAGTTCAACAACTAATTTAAGGGAAGGAATTTGACGCTCGATTTGGAGAACTGCTTCTAGGCCGAATTCAAGTTGGAATGGCATGAAGCCTGTAGAATTTTTGACTAGTTTTTGGTATGCCCATAACCTGGAGTATAACACTCGATACCATCAGGTTTTATGATTTCCTACTAACCGACGAATCATGGTCTTGAGGATGCCATTGATGACTTTGACTTGCCCGTTTACTTTTGGATAGTAGGATGAAGAGTGGTCTTGCCGAAAATCGATAAAGGAGGTTAATTATGACATCATGTGGTTCTAAAAGTGAGAAATGTGGTCTGTAACTATCATACGGGGTACGCCGAATTGAAATATAACCTGATTGAATAGAAATAGAGCAACAGTTTCTCCATCGGCTCAAAAGGTGGGAATGGATTCAACCCATTTTATGAAGTATTCGACAACAACCACAATGTATTTGTGTCCATCAGCTGAAGTGGGATTACATGTGATGAATTATATGCCCCATTTAGTGAAGGGACCAATGGAAATAACCAGATGAAGAGGGACTCGGTGTGCACACATTTTCTTGGTATATATTTGTCACGGATTGCACTTCTGGACCGCTATAACATAATATTTAATCAAAGTGGTCCAGTAGTATCTTATGCACATGATTTTTTGGGCAATATCTATGCCAAAAATATGACCTCCACATTCCCTAGTGTGGTAGTCTTTTAAAATGTGTTCTGGCTCGGTAAGAGTGAGACAACATCAAAGAACTAAATCAACACCATGATGATATAGAGTATGGTTAAGCACTAGATAATTTCTAGCTTAGTGGAAGATGAAAATATGGTCGTATGAAATTAAATATGGGTGAAAGCGTTGTGTTTGGAGGTATATAAGGATGTCTCCATACCAAGTATTAGTCGATTCAACCAAATAGATGAAGTCGTTAGGAATGGGATCATGAGCTACTTTGTCTGGATGGACTTGGGGAAGATCCGGCAATAATTCAGTGAAGACTAAAGGTTTATTGGCCTTGGAAGTGGAAAAATTTAAGTCAAAATGTGTGGAGGATTACAATCCATTTAGAATATTTTCCTCTAATAAATTGACGGGACAGAATTTGTCTCATATGATTTTCCAAGGCGAGGAGAGGAGTCTTTCATAGTAGTATGTTTGTCGGAGGTGGCTGACAGAAAATACAACTACCAAAAATAAGCTTCTCCACATGTGAATATCATAATTCAGGCTCCACGAGGCCTTTATAGAGATAAACCACATGCTTAGTGGTTTCATTGTGTGTTTAAACCAAAACCATTCCAAGGGATGATTGTGAGGTTGCCAGATAAAGGATAAAGTCACGTGAATAGTCGGGGGCACTAAGTAGTGGGGTGGATATAAGTGCATTTTTCAAGGCATCAAATGATCGTTGAGCTTGATCATACCACAGGTAAGGTACCCCTTTCTTGTGTAGGAACATAAAGCCTTTCATCAATTCGGCATAGTTTATGATGAAACAACCTAAGAAGTTTTCCTTCCCTTGCAAACGTTGGAGTTGTAAGATGGATTGTGGTGAGAGAAATTTAGTAATCGAATTTACCTTATCGGGATCAACCCTAATCCCATGTTTAGAGACAATGAAACCAAGTAGTCATCCAAACTCGACAAAAAATACGTATTTGTTCGGATTCAGTCGTATTTTATAGAACCTACACATATCGAATACTACTCGGAGATTAACGGGTGTTGAGATCGTTTTTTGGAATGAGCGGGGAGATCATCCAAGTAAGCTTTAACAATGTGTCTGATATCATGAAATGAATATTCCATGGCCCTTTGAAATGTAGCTCCTACATTATTGAGACCGAATGGGAGTTTTTGATATGCAAATGTGCCCCAAGGACAGATGAAGGCGGTTTTGTGTTGATCATCCTTCTTAATAGCGATCTGGTTGTATCCTGAGAATCCATCTATAAATAAAAAATATTAAAACCCGATGCAATCATCGATTATTTGATCAATGAATGGATTTGGATAGTTTTCTTTTGGACAATCGGAATTCAGATCGTGGTAATCGACACAGACCCAGATGGTACCTTGTTTCTTATCTCTAATTTTAGTTTTATGGGATTTTTATATTGTTGTAATAAATATTCCAGATTCATCCCATCGATTTTGATTTATAATCGACATTCTGAACCCTGCATTGGAGTTCATCATCAGGATATAATAATATATGGGGAACATATATTTTTCTTAAGTTTTATTTTAATAAAAAGGGAATTAATTTAAAGTTTAAGTGAAATGAGCTGACTAGGAAATTTGTTTAAGGTTTTTTTATGTTAAATTAATATGTTTTACCAAATTTTTAATTAGAAAGGAAATTTTTTCATTTTAAATTTTTTATATTTAAATTTTATTTTTATTATCTACGGGAACTATCTTAGATACCCATTCTGTTAAAGGAATGGGATATATGAAACCAACACATAGTAGTTTTTCGACTTCTATCTTGATGGTCATAGCTTTGCAAGGGTGGAACAGTCAGATTCTTTGCCGAATATGCTTGAGATTGTCATATGTCTTGATCTCATCCTTGAATATAGAAGGTTCTATGCTGGGAATTTCCTCATAATACTAAGCGAAAACATCGCAGAATTCCTTAAAAAGGGATGTGAATCATGCAATTTCCTTAGGACTGCAATTTGCTCCAATTTTAATGTTTTCCACGATACCTGTTTTGACCGAGATGTCGATGAGCATAGTATTTGAAATATTTCCCATGTTTCCTTCGGCATAGATAGTTTGAATAATCATGTAATTGGATGGAATGGTCTCAGGTGGGACAAAAGGAAGGATTTGTATAAATTTTGTGTTTGAATCAGATGTCGAAGCGCGGTGATGAAAATCATCCCAAGGTCACTCTTCTATACACATGATATCTCAAATAGCTTCGCCTGAAGGTAGGACTTCATCAGGGATATCGTTAGGAGCCATGATGGGAGAGAGGATGGTACCATCAGTTGAAACCAAGGTAGAAGAGGGATCAGATGCAGATTGGATGGCTTGATAAGCCAACTTAGCTGATGAAAGTGACATTTGTTCTCCATAGGTATTAATGTTTGAAAGGGCTAGTAGGATAGATGGATTGATAGATCCATCAGAGATTGTGGATATCATTGACACCATTTTTGGAACCTCAGGTGGTGGGAGAGGAAACCAACCCAAAAGGGAAGATACCTTCAGAAGGCCAATACCAATATTGAAGTAAGAGTCAGGAATGCCTCCTACTAGGGGTATGATGCTACTGGAAAATGTGGAATAATATAGGGTGCAGAAGGATACATGTTCCACTATAACTATTTTCCCATCTAGAGGAAAGAGGATGATTTGGAAAACTAAAGAGACAATAGCAGTCATGACGTAAGAACAACTGTGGACCAAAATGAGATTATATTTGAGATGATGATCTACTACTTCAATGTCCACTGTTATCATTTTCCCACTAAGAGTAATGGGGTAGCTAACAAGGTAGCCTTTTTGGAGGAACGTGTGGAAGTCAAAAGATTTAAGGGATTCTAGTGGTGGATACAACATAGGAGAACCTAAAGAAAGCCAACAATAATTTGACATAATGTAGGTCAAAGCACCTTTGTCAATGACAGTTTGATGGATAGGTCTACCCTTCAACACAACTTTCACTTTAAAGGTGAGTTGATGAGAAAGGCAAGGTTTTCATTTTTCCATGTCCAAGATAGCTAGCATAGAATCCTGAGGGTCAATGCCACCAATTTATAAAACCAGATATTTCCTTTGTTCTAGAAAGTTTTGCAACAATTTGAGAGCAGGCATAACTGATGGTATTTGCACCAAATATTCTACAATGTTGTAGTTATGGGTAGCACGTGTATAAGTATTATGTTTCATGTGACAAAGGGTCCCTTTGGGGGGATATATGATAAGTTCAACAGTAGGAATTTCGATATGGATTTCATTAGGCGACGATGGATTTGAACTTGAGGTATTTTTTTGAGTATCGGTGACTGGATTTCCATAGTTTTTGGCTCCCGTTTGAAGGTCAACTATTTGAAAGCCATAAACAAGCAATGACCCTTCACTAGAAGGAGGTAGAGGATTACCACCATTGCCCCCTTGTGGGGTTTGTGGTGGGTTTGCAACAAGATGTTGGTGTTGCTGATTAGGGAAAGGCTTATGTAGGATAGAAGGGGTCCTTCGAGTGTCATTTTGTGCAATAAAGTCTATGCGTTCAAGAATACAAGGACATGTATATGTCATGTGGTCCTCTGCGTAGATATTGCAAGGGAACTTAGTAAATATCTCTTTACCTTTTTTAGTTTTCATAGAAACTCTCTCATTTAGATTATTATTCGTAGTAGGCTACTCCTTAGAAGGAGAGGTATTTTTCTTATTATTCTTTTTCTTACCACCGGGTTTTTGTGTAGACTACACAAGATTTACCACATTGATTGGAAGTGCAGATGATTGGGTACTAGAGGCAAAATTGGTAGCTAAATATAGCTGGGTATATTTCCCACTGATTTGTTTTACAACAGACCCAGAGGTTGCACCAACGAGGCCATGAGAATGTGCTCAAGGTTGTTGAGTAGTAGGAGCAGTGGAGTTTTGAGGAGCATGGAGGAGAAGATCATACAATGTGCCAAATTGTGAATAAATAAGTCCAAATGTTGGGAACGATCCATGGATTCATCTTCAGTTACCACGAAAGCTAAGTCAACATCCTTAGAAATGGGAGGGAATAGCGACTTGCAGAACCAATCTACTAACAAGTGAACCGGAATTTGGGCCTTGACAAGCCTCCTCCTACGTCTCCATTCATTGATGTGATCGGAGATGTGGGTGGTAGTGTCTTGGCGTAAGGTGGTAAGAAGTTATGTTCTAGTATTGTAGCGGATAGGGAGCTGGAATTGTTTCAGAAATTCCATTGTGAGGGCTCCAAATGTGTTAACTAACGCACATGGTCATTGGTAACTCAATGTACCACTTGGTAGCATTTCGTGTGAGTGTGCGGGGAATAGTATAAGCTAGATGTTATTGTCCACCATGAAATTTGATATCGACCATTGATGATACATTTTGACATGAGTGGCTGGGTCATCCCCTTGTTTCCCTTCAAAATTCTAGATATCTACAGGTATATTTTTCAGTATAAGAGGCCAATGCAGGTTATGATTGATGGGGTCATTTGTCAGTTTATATAGATATGGGATATCTACAGTTGCCAAAAATGGCAAGGGCGTGGTTGCCTTGAATCTTACCAAGGAGGTGTTGGATGAAAATTAGGACCTAAGGGTCCTCCCATCAGAGCGTTACCAATGGGATACATGAGACTCATTAGGTAATAGTGCCCTTGTAGTTGTCGTGCAGGCATATATGGTGTTTTTTTATATGGGATGTTAGGTTGGGGTAAAAAAGGAAATTTTCCCCTAAGATAGTAAGTACCCCCTTGACCCAATTGAGGTTTGGTAGGGTGTGCCCAAATGGACGCAACAATTTTTGACTATGGAATGTTTCTGGCCACATAATTAACAATTTTGGTTTGACCTACACCAAGATATTCACCACTAGAAGGGTGTAAATCAATCAATGATGGTCCTGGTTGTCCTATAAAATTAAGGGGTACATAGGTGGCCCCTGAAATATATGTGTTGGAGACATTTCCCCCTGGAATCTGGGCTTGGGGTTTTGAAATCAACAAAAAATTCCAACCGAAAGGGTTATTGAAAGGATCAGTGCTAGCAGCGCTATAAGGAGTGGTAGATGAAGATCCAGGAGAAGACACAAAAGGAGTGGTGGCTAGTATGTACTGGACTCCACTCACAGGAATTGTAACTAAGATGATGGGACCATGCATGTTTTGGCTTGTGTAGAATTGTCAATAGCATGGGGGTGAGTGGGTGGAGAAATTTTTCCACAAAGGCCCATGGTCCACTAGCTTCCATTGGTACATTGGATGTGGGTAAACACGAAGACATCAGAGGTACTTGTGCTACCTTAATCAACATCAGCCCAAGAGGATCAGTGAGAGGAGGATGATAAGGAGGTACAACTCCTTTAGTGAATAACTCCTCTAGCAATATAGAGTCTTGGATATTGGTGTGTGAAGCAGGGTTTGACACTTGAGACTGTTCTTTTGAATAGGAAGAATCTGGATCATGGAGGCTCGAAAAATCCTCCAAGGTTAGTGGAGGAACACCTTTTTGTCGCCTTGACATATGATGAGGGCCTAAGGTAGCCATGATGAATGATAAATTTTATCAGAGTTTTTAATGTGATATTTTTATAGTCTCAGTGATAACCAAAGAAGCGCCTAAAAAAATAAAAGTAAAAAATAAAAAATTCTAGTAATTCAATCAAAAATTAGCCAAGGGATATGACTATGTCTGAGAACCACCATTCATTGGAGATGAAACCCAATATCACATTTGAAAATAGAGAGATTTGATCATATGTAAAGTTATGAGTACTCTTGAGATTTTTCCGAACCTCAAACAATGGGGCCAAGTACTCTCGTAGAGATGAGCACCCTCCCAAAAACTGAAGACAAAGTAGATTTCTTTGTATTAAGTACCAGGACAGCCCGCTGCAGTCACCTTTTTTTTGTCCCTAAATATTCAGGCAACTAAGGATACCTCAAATCAAAAACACTACCATGGGGGTCACAGTCGTGGACAATATGTTGTATGGGCAGAACACCTAGATCCTCGATCCAGTTTCGACATCCCTGAGGGGGACCCCAATATAAAAAATACCCACTGGAAATGCGATCGAAGGCGGGATACCTTCTCACACACTACAATTTTGTCTTGTGTTTAACTACTTTGTGAGGGGAGAAGCCTTGTATAGTAAGATTGTAGTAGGATTTTCACTCTTCAATGACACTAGTTTCTAGTTTTGTAACCTTGGGCAGTTTTCTCACACTCCCTAAACCAAGCTCCTAGTCTGAAATAATATTTGTGTAATCTAAAAAAGAGTTTATGATTGATTTTATTAAGCGCTTTATTTTTAGTGTACTTTTGTTAAAGTCTTATGAGGGGGAGTGGACGTATGAAATTTTATGTGACTCTGACACAAACCATGTAGAAAATGTTTTTAACTTTAGTTCAATGAAGGAGTTTTTCTACAAGCAGAAATTCATTTATACATCCATGCAACAATACACATCCAACATGAAGTTGAACCTATAAAAGATGCATATACTCAAATTCTCTCTAACAAATAACTAACCCAATACAAATATAAGATAAAAAAGAAACTATATAAGAATTCTAAAAATGAAAATTTTACTTTCTCTTTTCAGAAAGAAAATTCATTTAAGCTACCCTCTAAAAAAAGAAAAAACTAGTATGCAAACAAGAAATAAAGCACAATATTTCAATTACAGGAACCAGGAAAATACAATAAGCCACCTATCAACCTAGGAATTCACAACATAGGGCGAATATCAAAGTTTTCGTTGTATAACGCTTCTCAACAGAGAAAAAAAGGTGTTATTAGTTTTGTTAGCACTCGATCTAGACCCCAGGCTGAAAAAGGGCAAAACAGGGTAACATCTAAACCACGCTCAGCCTTGTAGCTAGCCCTACAAGGTCAGGAGAGGGCTCTCTCTGTGCAAGGATATTCAATAAATTACAATAATGGACTGATTTTAGGCTAGGTATATAACTGGGAAAAAGTTTTAATAAATGAAATGAATTTTCACGGATGTGTGGGACAAAATGGGATAGTATGAAACTAGGGAATTAAATCAGGATACAGGGTATTTCATGGGGAAAAATAGGCAAGAAATTTTAGCAATCAAGGTTTAAATAAGGATGGAATGGAAAGACTAGTGAGGAGCTGAAAAGGGAACAAGAGATGGATCTTTTTCAAACAGAAGAAAATCACAGAGTATGAATGATTTCCCAAGGCAGAGCATATAAAATGGATTCTACCTTTCTATCTTGAAAGCATTCAAACAGAAATGTTTATGAATGAATGATGAAACATAACAATTTACATATGAACACAAAGGAGAGAACAAATGCCAAAACTCATACCACATGGATCCCACAAATCAGAGCTGCATCTCTTATTAATTCCCTGTCCAAAACTGTACAATGGAGCACATAGCGTTCTTTTCCACACTATTCCCCTACTGCTGAGTTACAGACTGATTTACAAATGATTTACAATTACATTAAATAGACTAGATTTGTGGGAACATAGATCCACATAAAAAGGGGTTGTTTTCCACCTCAAGAACTGAAGTGCAATCATAGAGAAGAAATCCAAAAATCTGCCCCTAAAAATAAGGAACAACTATACATTTTGGGACATCTGAAAAAATTTTCTATTATGTTGTTGAATAAAAAATAGGCAATTTGGAAAGGTGATCCTATTTTCCTACTGTTGTAAAAATCTCTGTTTTTTATAGCTCTTGGCCTTTTGACTGTTTCTTTCCATTGTTTCGTTGAAGAAAACTGACTTTAATAAAATTCTTTGAAATAAAATAGAATGATATAATGCCTTCAGTGAAGGGAAAACTGATTTTTTAAACGGAAGGAACCAAGGTAAAGGAGGTGGGGTGGGGTCCACATACGCAATTGGAATCGAAATGAATGGGCAGAGGGGAGATAATATATAACAAAAAAATTGCAAATAGACATAGCGATGGTGTCATCGCAAATCGGGATTGGAGGAATGGGGGAGACATATTTGAATGAAGGCAAAAACTTCTGATGCGATTGGCAAGGCCCGATAGGTAATGCAATGAAAGAGTGGGGAAATCCCTTTGAAAATAAATAAAAATGGTTTTTCACTTGTTTACAAAGGGAGGAAGGATTTTTCATTTGAAAGGGTGGAGGACCTTTTGAGGTGGGACTCAGAGCAAATCACGATCAGAATCGGGAGAGGGAGTAGGGTATATAATACTTCCGATGCGATGGGGAAAGGCCTTTGTATAAAAAAAAAAAAAAAATTTAGAACTTACAAACGAAAAGACCCTTTGTATATATAAATGGTCGGAAGTATTATGTGGTGGGCCCAGGGTCGATCGGCATCGGGAGAGAGCGGAGATAAAACATATGGCGCAAGAGAAAATTTTCGATGGCAACAAAGCGATGGGATATGAGCTGTCGGATTGGCAGGGGTGATCGACGATGGAGGAGTAATTGGGGGTTGTCAATCAGGGGTTTTCCATTGGGAGAGATTCAATCGGAGGGGAGCGATCAAAGGCGTCGATGGTATGTGGGCTGTCAGATCACAGATCTAATCGATGGTGGGGATGTATTTGGGTGGGGTTAATCGGGAGATATACAATCAGGGAAATTGCATCAGAGGTTTTAACAAAGGGCCAATCGAGGCGCATACATTAACTGTTGTGATTGCAATGGGAAACAGCAGGGTTTTATAATAAAAATTTGAATTTTATTATAAAGTTTCAAAGCATGGAGGGGAAGTGGTTTGGGAACGGCGGGGATTTATATACATAAACTTTATTATATTGTTTAGGGGAAATAGTGGGGAAGTGGTTATGAAATCGCATCGGGACTTTGCATTGCGATTGTGTAATCGGGAGGGAAAAAGGGATTGATTAAAGAAAATATAAAACTTTAATAAAATAAAGTTTTGGGAAAGGGGGAAAAGGGGTTTGGTTTGGAGTATAAGGGACCTTTTACTTTACTTAGGCATAAATTTCAATCCAGAAGTCAGTTTTGAGAGTGTAATATACCGTTGGAAAGCTCTTTCCAGGCTCTTTCTGTTGAACATACTTGGAACATGATTTGAAGTTGAAAATGCTGTGGAAATATTCTCTGAAAGGCAGGGTGATGAATTTTTGGAGATAGCAACTTCTAAATTATGACTTATTACATATGCCTACATAAAATTACATACTAAATGATGATAAAGGAAAAGTATCATGTTTTAACCTCAAAACATGGTTTTGAGGTGAAAATTACATCAAACTTAATGAAACATTTCTTTGATCTTTCCAGGTGTTGTGACTTTGAGTTTATTGACTTCCTCATGACCTTGTTGATATTTATTGACACTTGAATCATTAATTTGACCGTGGTGAGATCCTAGGACCCAATGAGACCCATCCTACGACCTAATGATATGATTTTAAGAGAAAAAGAGTGACTCATGACTAAATACCATAGAGAGGAGAATCAAAAAGTTTCACTTGAGGGAAAACTGATTAAAAATTACTACCATCAATGAATCCATGACCTAGCGGAATGGTGAAATTTATTGGTATGGGACTCCTAATATGAAAATGCAAAAGATAAATTTTGATCACTGATGGAAGTATGAATAGACTGACACTAACATATGCTCCAATGGGGATGGTAGTTCCTTGGAGGTTCCAAGAACACCGTAGACCAAGTAGCCTTATCCATTGGGCATGGAGTCAAAAAAACTGAAAACTGACACTATGCAGACTGACTCTAAATGGAGACTAAACCATACACATATCAATTAAGTTTTATAGCCTTTACCTCAGGCCCCAAACTTCAATGACTGTGCATTTGAATTTTGACCAAAAGTAACATGGTATATACAATGATAGTGACATATTTTCTAATCCATTGTCTTCAACAATGGTAGTGCTTCAAAATCCTACCATTCACTACTCCTCCAGGGCAATCTTGGCCATCCATCTTTGAAAGCAAGAAAGTGTTTTGTCCCCTGTATGCTAAAATCCTGTATGGTCTTTTCCACATGTTGTCAAACTTACCATGCTTCCCTTTGTCCTCATTTATTGTGTCCCACTTCAACGCTACATCATCCAACTGAAACTTTTCTGCTTTGTTATTTTGGTCATAGATCTTTTTAATCTTCTCCTGCAATTGAATCGCATTTTGTGACACTTCCTCTCTTGTTTGCTGAAGGTGGATCATCTGATTAATCCTTCGCTAATTGTCATCGCCTTCACTACGACTTATTGTAACAATATCATAACTGGAATTGTAAGATATGTGGGAAAGACTGCATCATTACCATAAACCAATTCAAAAGGTGACATACCTATGGATTTCTTACTGCTAACTCTATCTGCCCACAGTGTGTTGATGAGATTTCAGTGCCAATTTCTTTTGTTTGCCTCCAAAATTTTCTTTATTATATTTATCAGCAATTTTTTCAATGATTCTACCAGGCCGTTGCCTTGTGGATAATACATTGTTGAATGGCCCAACGCGATATTGTATTTGTCACAGAAATCGACAATCTTCTTGGATCTAAACACTGCTGCGTTATCTGTTACAATTTTCTTAGGGCAGCCAAAACGAGATAAAATATTTGATTCCAGGAATTGAATAATTACCGTATCATTTTCTTGCCTTGCTGGGACAACCTCCATCCATTTAGTGAAGTAATCCATGCCTGTCAGGATCCATCAATGTTGCGCTGATGAAGCAGGATGGATTTCTCCTATGAAATCGAGTCCCCACTGCTAAATGGGAGTGTTTACTGAAACTGGTTTTAAAGGAAGTGGAAGCAATTTCTTCTTCCCTTGGAAAATTTGGCATTCATGACAATTCATCACCGTTTTATACAAATCTGAAAATAACGTGGGCCAATAATATCCTGCTCTCAACACCTTGTTAGCTGTAGTCTTCCAAAAAAAAAGACCACCATAGTCACCTTTATGAAAATCATGCATTACCTTCTGAACTTCTTCTTCAACCAAAAAATTGAGCAGAACACCTCCTAGATCTTTCCAATAAAGAGCACTATTTAAAATGCAGTATTTAGTAGACTTAAGTTTCAGCGATCTACTTTTTATTTTAAACATGCCTGGAGGAGGTGGAAGATGTTGAAGAACATAAAAAATATCTGAATACCATGGGGACTGCAGAAAATTATCTGAAACTGGAACAAGAAAACCTTCATATTTGTCCTCTGATATTGTTGTAATGAGGTTTATATCCAGGGCACGCAGATTTGATTAGGCCATCAATTTTTCCAAGCATTGGCCTTTGATAAACTTCGTGGGTTTGATCTCCAAATCATACTCCAACATAGCTACTATCCATTTACCTCTTCGACCTTCTGGATCAGTTTGCATCAACACATCCTTCACTACTGCATTAGGGACATATGCTATAGTATGTGAATGCAGAATATAGACCCTAAAATCCTTCAATGCCTTTATAAGAGCCAATGCTTGTTTTTCAATAATGTTATACCTTAAAGCAACATCTATAATATTCCTACTGAGAAAGGAAATTTTCTTCTCAATCTGATCTCTCTTTTGCATCAAAAAAATAGCCATAGTATGCTCTGAAGCAAATGAAAAAATAATAATGTCTTGAGTGTAGTCAGGACTAATCAAGACTGGGGCATTGGACAAAGAAAACTTTACCAGATTAAATGACTTGATAGCTTCCTCACTCCATTTGATAGTGTTATCCTTCTTCAACATGTTAGTCATTTCTCTTATATGTTCAGCCAAATTGGGAATAAATCTGCGTAAGAAGTTCATCTTACCATTGAATGCCTGAATCTCCTTTTTGTGTCATGGAAGATCTATGTGCTGAATTTCCTCCACTTTAGATGGATCAATACAGATACCATCTTTAGAGATGATATGCCCCAGCAGCTTGCCTTCATCCATGGCAAAGAGACTCTTTTTTGGATTAAGAGAAATCCCAAAATTTCTGCATCGCTGAAAAACAACTCTCAAATGGTGAAAATGCTCATCATTAGAACCAGAAAACACTGTCAGATCATCCAAATAAACGACAATAAAAACATCTTTTTCATTGGCAAAATAAATTTCCATTTCTCGTTGGAAAATGGCTCCAGCGTTCTTGAGTCCAAATGGAATTTTGGCATATTGGAAAGTTCCCCAGGGTGTTGTGAAGGTAGTTTTGTCTTGGTCCTTCTCATGCACCAAGATCTGGTTGTAGTCTGAGTAGCCATCAAGTAGCGACATACTAGATGCTCCAACTACTCTCTGTAGAATGTGGTCCATTTTTGGAAGTGGATAATTATCCTTTAAGGATGCCTTATTCAAATTCTGAAAATATATGCACAATCTTATCTCTCCTGTCTTCTTACGTACCAGGACCAAATTTGAAATCCAGTCAGAAAATCTAATTGGGACTATGATACCAGCCTTTTACAACCTATTTACCTATTTTTCAATGGATGGCAGCAGCTTCGGATTGATTCTTCTCAGCTTCTGTCTGAATGGATTTTGATCCGGCTTGATGGGAATAGTATGCTGGATTATATTCTTGTCATACACCTTCAAATCTGAATAATCCCATGCAAACACATCAGAAAATTCAGAAAGCAATTTGACATACTTTTCCTTTACCTCAGGGGACAATGCCTTTGACAACTTCACAAACATGGGCTTGTCAGTTGTTCCAAGATTCACATCTTCAACCCCTTTCTTAGTAGGCACCAAGCTTGGCTCCTTTGCAACAACATCCTGATCAAAAATCTCCTCTAAAGGTATGAGACCTCTAGGAATTACATTGTTCTTCAGCTGCAATATGTCCATCTGATTTTCTTGCAATTCTTGATCATCAACCTCATACTCACCTTCTATTGGAGTATCTTTGAATTTTCCATCACTTTGAAAAAAAGCATTAATCTCATTGTCATCCAAAAACACTTGCCAATACCTTAAATTGTTCGGACCAGTAGGCCTATGTTTGACATAGATCTCAAACTTGTTGCTGGAGTTCATCGGGATCTTCAAGTTGCTTGCTGTAGTGGCAAGAGAATCAGTAATAATGTTCTGCATCTTGGGTACTGTTGTCAAAGTGTACTCAAAAAATTTCTTCAAGATATCCAGGACTGCATTTCAATAAGCCCTCAATATCGTATGCTTTGCTTTGTATTCTCCTTTAACATGTTTTATTATCAGCTCTGAATCTCCATATACAAAAATCCTTTTTGCATTTTGTTTCTTTAAAATTTTTAGACCTGCAATCAAAGCTTCATACTCTGCTTCATTGTTATAGCAGTCAAAAGATAACTTATAAGCACATACTCTAACATTACTAGGACACTTTCAGCTTAGAAATTTCATTTTCTAAATTAAAAGAAGGAGTTTTTTCTACCTCTTTGATGGGAGGGTCTTTTTTTTCTACTTGCTCCTTTGCTGCGCTCTGTTGATTCTTTTCATTTGCTATGTTAATCGATGAAGGTGTTTTGCTGGAGGAAGGATCAGTCGGTTCTTTCCCTTTCTTCTAAGCATCGTTCTTCATTTGGTGCTCCTTTATTTTCTGAATGGGACTAATTGGAACATCTCTGTTCCTTAAAGAGTACTGCCTTTGTTGGGCCGATAAAGTGTTCATATACCCTCTCTGGTAGTCATCAGACTCTTCTTCTAATACTGCATCATTGGCCAAATTGAAATCTTCATCTTTTTGAATGTTTGAAATTGATGTATATTCCTCATCTTCTATGAGAAAAATGTGTGCACCATCGGCTATGAAAAAGTGATTGGCTTCAATGACCAGATCGTCATCCTCATCTTTCTTTGTTGCCTGAACATAATTCTGCTGCAATGGAGTTTTGATTTGCTGCTATGGTGGCGCTTGGGCCTACGTTCTCTGTTCTCTTTGTTTGATTCTGAATTGGGGTTGCTGCCCTCTGAAATTCGGATTTCTTATTTGAGGCTCAGGTCTATCTGTAATGGTTAATTGATCAACCATCTTTTCCACCATCTAAATCAAGGTGTCCATCTTACTGTCTGAAGGGGACGTTTCTTCTTTCACCGTGACTCTCTTTTCAACTCTGGTGTGTGCTCTTTTGGCTAGATGATTAGCTTCTACGCTTACCGCTATCTTCTGCATGTCTTCAAGTGAGAAGGGATCTCTCTCTCGCAGCTGATATGCCATGTCAGCATCGAAACCATCTGGAAATTTGAGCAAGGCTAATTCCACAGGAGGTTTTAGGTTAGCTGGAATAGCATTATATACATCATTGAATCTTAAACAATAGTCCTGTACAATTTCACCCACATTTCTCTTAATATTTTCATATTCAGATAGAATTTGGAGTGGCTTTTTCTTTACCTCCCACCGGTCTAAAAACTATGTGCAACTCCTGCAAAGTAAGAATTGAGCCTGCTGGTAAGGCTCTAAACCACTTTCTAAATTCACCTCTGAAACTCTGAAAAGACAACCTGGTGGTTACATTCTCTGCCTCTACCTCATGTAGATCAAAAAATTCATTCATCTTATCAACATGCTGCTGGGCTGTGATGCTTTGAGTGGCATCAAAGATGGGAATTTTACTCTTATAATCAACAGGCATATCATTGAGAACCTGAGGTAAAACCAGGGGTGCATACCAAGCAACCATGACTCTAGGAGGATTTACAACAGTGTTTGTGTTACTAGGATTTAAGGGAGGTGTTGATGGAGGAGATGATAACTGGGAATTGACTGATGGGAATGCTAATCAATTAGGAGGAGGGAATACTGTTCCTAATGACTCTGAAGGCTCAGGGATATTAGTTACAATGATAGATGACTGAGAAGAATTTAGAATATAATCATCAATTGAGGAATTTTCCCTTTGAACTTCAATATCTACAAGGAATTCTGGATCTAAAACTGTGTCCTCAAGTGCAGTTTCAGACTTATTTCTAAACAAAGAAAGCTCAAAACTCTCATCAAAAGAAATATCTTCTACAAAAAACCACTCACTGGGCAAAGTATGGGATCTGAAGATGGGTCTGGGACTTAGTGATCCCTCTTGCATTCTGACAATTCTTGGAATCAGATTAGGATTTTCAAACATAGGGGGAGGATTTGGATCAGGATTGGCCCTTGTGTATCTTCTTGAAGCGAGAGTGTTTAAATTTATACTGTATAAAATTTGTTTCATCCTATCGGACTCTGAACATCATCTTCCAGAATCCAGACATGTACAAGGAAAATATCACTGGGGTGATCTGACTTTATACTGTGATAGTAGAAATATATTATGACTGTGGAATAAGTGGTTGTAGTTATATTCTTTTCCAACAGTGCTTTAACAATGTCCGCTTGCCAGAAGACTTAAATCTTTCAAGAAAAACTTGAAAGTTTAATGTGATGTATTTAAAATACTCGAGCAAACCTTATCACTCCGATAGTAATATCAAAATGCCATAATAGTGGCCCGATTCTTCACAAAAAAAAAAACACCAACCTTCGAACTTTATACCATAAAGCACATTTAACACGACATATATTTCATTCAACGAGGGCCCATACATCCACTATTCACCTTTTTATAAATCAAATAAACATATAATAATGCAAAATCCATCAGATCATACCTCGATTATGGCTCGATCACTTCATTGTGCGATTGTCGTAAGATCTAAGGCTCTCCAGATCGAATGATGCTCATGAATATTGTGTTTTTTCAAAGGCCAAAGTTTAACCCAGAAAAGTTGCGCAATATGGGCGGTATTAGGGAGATGACATGCCCTAATCTTACTGGATCATGTTTTTTTGAAGTGGTTTTTCTCCGGGGCAAAAGCGGCGCGATGAAGGTGGTTTTGGTTTTCGAAACCCGCTGGTGGTAAATCAACCGTGCTTAAATGTGGTTTGGCCCTTTAACTCCTTGCATTAATTCACTGCTGGGTCCCACTGGTATTAATCTGTCGGCTAAAGAATAAAGCTCTTTACTTTGAACAACAAATATTTGTAAAGAACCGTCGTGTTTTATATAACCAAGGTTTAACCTTAGCCAAAGTTTGAATATTATTTATTCACACCGGGCCTAACTATGACGTTGCTCCTCTTACAGAGCCTCTGTTCAATATTTCTTCAAAACAGAATAAACACATTCAGTGCCAAGAATATAAGCTCACAGAAAGTCAGATCGAAATTCCTCAGTATGGTCGCTAGAGATGTTAGCACCCAATCTGGACCCCAAGCTGAAAAAGGGAAAAACAAGGTAACATCTAAACCACGCTCAACCTTGTAGCTAGACCTACAAGGTCAAGAGAGGGCTCTCTTCATGCAAGGATATTAAATAAAGTACAATAATGGGCTGATTTTAGGCTAGGTATATAGCTGGGAAAAAGTTTTAATAAATGAAATGAATTTTCAAGGATGTGTGGGACAAAATGGGACAGTATGAAACTGGGGAATTAAATCAAGATACAGGGTATTTCATGGGGAAAAATAGGCAGGAAATTTTAGCAATCAAGGTTTAAATAAGGATGGAATGGAAAGACTGGTGAGGAGATGAAAAAGGCACAAGAGATGGATCCTTTTCAAACACAAGAAAATCACAGTCTATGAATGATTTCCCAAGGCAGAGCATATAAAATGGATTCTACCTTTATATCTTGAAAGCATTCAAACGGAAATGTTTATGAATGAATGATGAAACATGATAATTTACATATGAACATAAAGGAGATAACAAATGCTAAAACTCATACCACATGGATCACACAAATCAGAGCTGCATATCTTATTAATTCCCTGTCCAAAACTGTACAATGGAGCGCAGAGAATTCTTTTCCACACTATTCCCCTATTGCTGAGTTACAGACTGATTTACAATTACATTAAATAGACTAGATTTGTGGGAACATAGATCCAAAGAAAAAGGGGTTGTTTGCCACCTCAAGAACTGAAGTGCAATCATAGAGAATAAATCCAACAATCTGCCCCTAAAAATAAGGAATAGTTATACATTTTGGGACATCTAAAAAATTTTCTGTTATGTTGTTGAATAAAAAAAAGGAAATTTGGAAAGTTGATCCTATTTTCCTGCTGTTGAAAAAATCTCTGTTTTTTATAGCTCTTAGCCTTTTGACTATTTATTTCCATTGTTTCGTTGAAGAAAACTGACTTTCATAAAATTCTTTGAAATAAAATAGAATGAAATAATGCCTTTGGTGAAGGGAAAACTGATTTTTTAAATGGAAGGAACCAAGGTAAAGGAGGTGGGGTGGGGTCCGCATACGCAATCGGAATCAGAATGAATGGGCAGAGGGGAGATAATATATAACAAAACATTTTCAAATAGACATAGCGATGGTGTCATCGCAAATCGGGATCGGAGGAATGGGGGAGACATATTTGAATGAAGGAAAAAACTATCGATGCGATTGGCAAGGCTCGATAGGTAATGCAATGAAAGAGCGGGGAAATCCCTTTGAAATTAAATAAAAATGGTTTTTTGCTTGTTTACAAAGGGAGGAAAGATTTTTCATTTGAAAGGGCAGCGGAGGGCCTTTTGAGGTGGGACCCGGAGCGAATCGGGATCGGAATCGGGAGAAGGAGCGGGGTATATAATACTTCCGATGCAATGGGGAAAGGCCTTTGTATAAGAAAATAAAATAAAATTTAGAACTTACAAAGGAAAATACCCTTTGTATATATAAATGGGTGGAAGTATTATGTGGTGGGCCCGGGGTCGATCGGCATCAGGAGAGAGTGGAGATAAAACATATGGCGCAAAATAAAATTTCCGATGGCAACAAAGTGATGCGATATGGGACGTCAGATTAGTGGGGGTGATCAACGGCGGAGGAGTAATCGGGGGTTTGCCATTGGGAGGGATTCAATTGGAGGGGAGCAATCAAAGGCGCTGATGGTATGTGGGCTGTCAGATCACGGATCAAATCGACGGTGGGGATGTATTCGGACGGGGTTAATCAGGAGATATACAATCGGGGCAATCGCATCGAAGGTTTTAACGAAGGGCCAATCGGGGCACATACATTAACTGTTATGATTGCGATGGGAAACGATGGTGTTTTATAATAGAACTTTGAATTTTATTATAAAGTTTCAAAGCATGGAGGGGAAGTGGTTTGGGAATGGCGGGGATTTATATACATAAAATTTATTATCAATTTTAGGGGAAATGGTGTGGAAGTGGTTATGAAATCGCATCGAGACTTTGCATTGCGATTGTGTAATCGGGAGGGAAAAAAGGATTGATTAAAGAAACTATAAAACTTTAATAAAATAAAGTTTAGGGAAAGGGGGAAAAGGGGTTTGGTTTAGGGTATAGGGGACCTTTTACTTCACTTAGGCATAAATTTCAATCCAGAAGTCAGTTTTGAGAGTGTAATATACCGTTGGAAATCTCTTTCTGGGCTCTTTCTACTGAACATACTTGGAACATGATTTGATGCTGAAAATGCTGTGACAATCTTCTCTGAAAGGAAGGGTGATGACTTTGTGGAGATAGTAGCTTCTGAATTGTGACTTATTACATACGCCGACATAAAATTACATAATAAATGATGATAAAGGCAAAGTATCATTTTTTCACCTCAAAACATGGTTTTGAGGTGAAAATTACATCAAATTGAATGAAACATTTATTTGATCTTTCCAGGTGCTATGAGTTTGATTTTATTGACTTCCTCATGACCTTGCTGATATTTATTGACACTTGACACATTAATTTGGCCGTGGTGAGATCCTAGGACCTAATGAGACCCATCCTACGACCTAATGATATGATTTTAAGAGAAAAAGAGTGACTCATGACTAAAGACCATAGAGAGGAGAATCAGCAAGTTTCACATGAGAGAAAACTGATTAAAAATTACTACCATCAATGAATCCATGACCTAGCGGAATGGTGAAATTTATTGGTATGGGACTCCTAATATGCAAATGCAAAAGAGCAATTTTGATCACTGATGACAGTATGAGTAGACTGACACTAACAAGTTGGAATAGAGATATGTATATAAGCCTGAGGAGCGTTATAACACTATGGAGTGCACATACAAGGCATGTTAGAGAGGTAATGGTTGAAAAAGAGAGTCGGTCAAAGCCTGATCTGAAAATGTGAACAATAAAATATGGTTGTGAAACACACATAGTGGTCAGAAAGGGATGTGGGAAAAAATGGAATTCATATAAGGATAGATCTAGGGGTTCGAAAATTGAAACCAGGAACTAAGCAGTAGGTCCCCTATATGGTTGCAAATTCTATTGTAGGGAAAATAGAATGTATGGTAGTGGATATGGGTTCCCTCTTAGGTCTTCCCGACACCCAACATAGACTGTCAGATTAGCTACAAACATTATATAGAAATTATATACATGTTCAGACTAATTATTTAATTGCAAAGCAAGTGAGAGAGGGGTTACCTCAAAGTGTTGTGAAACTCCGTTGGATATCCCAATGTGATGAGGTTTAAGGTCGCATGCACCATCTCCAAATTCAGACTCTGTAAGTAAAAAAAGAAAAGTGTAACCCTCACAGTATATCAAGCTTAATCAACCAGAGACTAGCATATAACTAAACATGAATAAATATGTATCTAATCAACTTATACATGTGTCCTAAAGAAAATAAACATATTAGTGCAACATCGGGACAACCAAGTGGACAATAACAGAGGTAGTTATATATTATAAATGAATGAAGGAGGATTACTATCGTTTTGGCTTGATCAAGCCTCCCTCAGTCCTCTGACTTCAAGCCCTCTCTCTCTCTCCAACTCCAAGGTGTGATAGTGTTTGAGCCAATATCTCTCAATGAGTAATGCAAACACTGGAAGCTCACACCAATAAGAAATTCTTCATCAATCCTTCGACATTTTTCATTGCTACCAAGCCTCCAATTTATAGAAGTGGGGAGGCTCTTCCTTGCCATTTCCTCCATTAGTATGAATAAGTTAAAAGCCAAGTTTTTTCCTTGTTTGATTGATTTTTCCTTCTTTAAATGACTTATATAGGTTTGACAATGTCCTTTATTGAGATTGATCCACAGCTTTCCAAATTTTTGCATTGAATTCTTGAGAAAAAGTTGGGATTTCAGTCAGTTAACTTAGGATTTTCCCCGCAGACTTCATGAAACATTTTTTATCACTCAAAAAAATGTGAAACATTACTTGACATGGTCATACAGTTTATTTATCAAAGGTCTCAAGTTGGTAAAGGAAAATTTCATTTTTTACATATTTCACCTATCCTAAGGTTCAAGACCATCTCCATTTTATCTCAATCCACCTCCATTCAGGTCATGTCATGTCCCATCCTTCATAATTTTATGTTAGTTTTCATTTCCCAAGTGTTTAAATTTGAAAAGGACACTTAAGCCAATTTTACTTCTTTTCGTAGCATTTTATACTGTGAAATAACAGTTTTGGCTACGAAACTGCCTAATAGTTTCGTATTGAAACTGTTAGAGAATGAACTAGCTACGCTATGAATTTTTTTTTTTCTATTTTTCTTGTCAAATCAGATGCAAAGTGTCAGATCATGATTGAAGGAGATAGGGTGGAGGTCATTCGATTCTATTAGGGTTAATTCAAAAGTACAAGGTCATGTCTGAGGTCATCATTATCATTTTTAGCATGCATATGTCATGATTAAGGCATGAGTTTCCATTCAAACCATAAAAGGTTACCCAATTAGTATTTTTTTCATTATCCGCTTTATTTTTACATGATATTTGATTTCTGCAGAGCTTCTTCATCGAGCCAAGCAGGTTGATGGCATTTTCAAAGGTTGCATGTGTCATTAATCAATGGAGGTTGAGAAGATATAAAACCACCATGGCTGCAAGGAAGAAAACCAACAAAGGTGGTCACTGCCACATGTATGAGCCCATGGAAATGAATTTTCTAAATGAAAACCCAACTTCCATGGAGGTATTCATAATAACAGGTTGTTTTCAATTCTGTCAAAGGTTACAGGGTTGTCATTTACAGGATTCTAAAGATTTTGCTAATAGTTTCACTGGAACAACTTTAAAGGTGGGAATGCTAAACCTCACAGTAACACCAAACATCATTTTAGTAGCAACATGATTCCCTAGAGGAGGGGGAAAATGGTTTAAAGGCATTAAATTCACCATGAAGAATTGCAAAGAGTTCATCAAGCCAGAGCATAGTGAAATTGATCTCACAAATGCTATCCCAAGGAGTTACATGAAGGAAAACTATTCAAAGCTAGTGATGATCATTTAGAAGTATTTCACTTGTGAAGGAAGGTTTCGCATGGTCTACTCCTACCACCTTAGGCTTTTACTGCATTTTGTGGGTAAGAGGTCTCTTAACTTTCCCTTTTACTTATACAGAAGTCTAGGTAAAATGTCAGATAAGGTTCAAGTTAAAACAGAAAAAAATTAAACTTCTTTGTTTCATCATGGTTTAATTAATTTTTTGGTGTTAGAGGAGTTGAAGAGATTAGGTAGAGATTGGAAATCCTTTCTATTCATGAGTGGTTTTGAAGTTGATGCTATCACTCCTAAAAGAGTTCCCAAATCTAGAAGTATTTCATCACCAATAGTGACAGAGGAAATTGAAGAAGGAAATAGATCATCCCCACTAGGACCAGTGATAATGGAGATAGAGCCTTTGCAGAAGATTAACACACCTAAAACCACATCTGCAAAACTGAAGAAAACAGTCAACAAACATAAGAAAATAGTTAGCAAGCAGAGAAACAAGAGAGTTACTAGGAGCCAAAAAGTGGTTAAGGGTAACTTAGGGGACATCTTTCATGAAATTGACATTTAAGAAAGTCCCATTTTCCAAGCTCAAGATGTTGAAGATGGAGGAAGAAAGCTAAATAAAGGAAAAACAACTAAAAAATTAAATTTTGCAGGTGATGATGCTAGTTTCATGTTTCAACCTAGAAAACCAATGACCATGCATGCAATAAAGGTCATATAAATTAGTAAAGATAATCAGAAGGTTATTGAAACTACTCATCCACCACCAAGTATCATAGATCTCTCCTCACCTGCAAAAGAGGAGCTGGTTATCAAACAAAAGAAGGGTACAAATAAAATCATTGAAAGATCAGAAATTGAAACCCTTAAGGAGCAGTTGAAAGAGGTAGGTGAAGAGATATCAGTTTTGAGGAAAGAGGCAAAGAAGCGTAGAGCATAAAATGTTCAGTTTGAATAAATGAGGAAGATCTGGGAAGATCAAGTCACAAGTGTCTCAAAGACCTTGGACAATACATAAATTGATAAAGTGGACTCATCCACTAAGAAGAGAGGTCAAGCACATAAAAAAGGTAAACCTGCACTTGCAATCCAATAATCAGACGTTTAAGGACCAATTGAAAGTTCTTCAAGAGAAATTGGATCTAATTCATGAAGAGATGTAAAATAAAGGTTTGAAAATGACTATGGTGGAAGAGCCTATAAGTCAATTGATCATAAATGAAGAGGAAACACCACAAGAGCAGTAAATTGAGATGATATATGCCTTAGGAGGTCCATAGCATGAAAAAAATCAAATTTTTGGAGCTGGAGGTCAATTTTTCAAGACAATTTTGAAAGGGGAAATTTCTGGGTTTTTACACAGTTTCTTAGCGTACTTGAGGCTTGAAGTCAGGAATACGCTACAAAAAAACCTGTAGCAACATTTTTGCTTCTAAAGTCAATTTTTTTATGATTCAAGGAGGGGGATTCATGGTGGTGATGTGTCATGCCTTGATTAACATGATGGAACAACAAATGGGTGAGATAAATGGATGCAGAAGCCACTCTTTCCACAGTACCAAAAATGGCTATGAAAATGTCATGTTTTCATAGCGAGAAATTGTTGGAGGTTTTGAGCATCCTAAAAGCATTTTTTGGCTAGTTGGAGTCCTCCAGCATGTCAAGGGAGCTTATCATCAGATATTTATGACTCAAAGTGAGTGCCATGAAGACAGGTCATCATTCAAAACAACATTGAAGATTAGGGTCATCTATTCCTAAAAAACAGGGTTATGATCCACAAATCTAGGGATGTTTTAAATAAGTAAAGTGGAGGTGAATTTGGTCATGTGTCTCTCGAGAATGTGACATTTATTTTGTAACCATCATGTAACTATTTCACAGAAAGGATAGAGCAATATAATAAATAAGAGTTAGAGTCCTATTAGGAGATGGTTTCTTTAAAGGGTAGCTATCGGTTTTCTATTGAAAGTTATGTATTCCAGTTATGAAAGTTGTCATAGGATAATTCGAGGATCTAGCCACCAGGAAGATCATCCTTTTTGTAAAGAATGTCTATTTAAAGACAAATAATCGAAATAGTAAGAGGTTGGAGAACATTTTCACCAAACTACTACTTTTATGTTTTTGACCAATATCAGTAATACAAAGTGATATTCTTCTTGAAAGACCTAAGATTCTCATGAGGTTTTTTATGTATTATTAATCTATATATTTATGTTTTATCACTTGCAGTAGATTTCATCTCTATTACTCAAAATTCATAATTTTATGCTTTGACTTCCTTTAGTGATGAAATGATTGTGTTTTCCTATGTTTTGTGTGTGAGTTGCCTCCGTTAAAGACCTCTATCTTCCTCAGCTTCCATGTGAAGAACCATTATCACTAGAACTACTGATTTTTGAATCTATAAGCCCAATGGTAGCAAGCCTACATTTTTCAACCTACAATCATAAAAACAAGTTACAATTTCTATAGAGTTAGCCATCTAGTACTATCATTATTAAAAACCATAAACCCCCTTGAGAGAGACCTCTCAAACTGAAGAGGCTAATATTTAGTTAAAAGTGGTTTGAAACAGTTACATTGAGTTGTTTTATGAGCAGCCGATCAGGTTCAATTTGGTGATAAAATTTTGGTGCGTCTCCTGGGAGTATGAATACATATTTCCCGAAGTTTTTGTGCAAAAGTTCAAGCTAAACTTTTGAAGGTAGTAGGAGCTCAGAAACTGTTCGAGGCTGCAACTACTTTGGTGACACCATTCAAAAAATTCTTACTTAAAGGTGGCTTTGAGAAGGAGATATAGAAGGAGCAATCCAGATCCTAACCCACCTGCTATAGTGGATAATTGTAATATCCCAAAATGGGACTGTCAGCAATGCATGTCTGAAAAACGCATTTTTCAGAAATGGATGCTATAGAAATCCAAATTAGCCCTTGGATCCCTTATATATAACAATCTAATTCCTAAATCCAAGAGTATATCATAAGCAAATCAAACTAGGTGAGGTAAAAAAATCTCCCACACCTAGTATGGCTTGAAAAATGCCCAAGGAAGGGACTGCAACAATATTAAACAACATTGCTTTAGAAATTATGTAGTTTAGAAAAATGAAAGCAGGAGGCCAATATGAAGGCTCAATAATGTCATATACATCAGCAAATCAGAATTATATTGAAGCCCATGAGTCTTAGAACAGAAAATATGAGACTTTACATGAAGAATTGCTCAAAATAAGAGGCTGCAACCATATAATATGACTGTACAAGCTTGACAACGTTATTTTATTAGCTGAAAAGAGCTGTAGATTACACTTCAGATATAGAGCAGATATTTGTACAAAATATAGATATATTTCAGACCTGTACACTATAAGGTCTCCTCTTCAAATGCCCCTTGGGGTTTTCAGCAAAAAGTGAAGTACATGGAGTAGATCTGAGATCTAATGCAGCAGATCTGTAGAATGATTCAAAAATTATAAAGAAAATACAACAATATTTAGATCAGATTTGAATATGACATGGATTAGATCTGTAATCCACAGATCACCACAGTGAAGGGCAGATTCCCAGCACTAGAGATCTCTCCTCTGAAATGTGCCAAAACACTCTGCAACTTTCTCACTTGCAAATAACGCAGTCTAGGAAGATTAACTGCGTTGTAGGCTCTAGAACATGGTTTTCCCTTAATCGAAGATCTGAAAATATGCTCCAATCATCCAATACTCTCTTGCCAAAGGAATAGAAGGCTTTCCCACTAAAAAGAGGCATGAGAATGACTTAGATCTGAATAGATCTAGTCTCCACTTGCTACAGCTTGCAAATACAATCAAACCCTCAACAGGATATGATTTTTAGTTGGAAGCAGAAGCTTGGCCTTAATCCTGATAGTGAACAAGAATTACAAGTCCCTTCCAAGAGCTCCTCAAGGAAAGGGATGGATTCATAAACAGGATATCCTTGTGCTAATCAACACTATTCTCTACTAAATAGCCAAGAGAATGAGAAATGTCTAAACAGAAAAATTCTTCAAAAATAATATGGTCATCAACAACCCTTCTCCCATTGTCCTCCTCTTCCTATTATAAGATTGAGATCTTTCAAAACCCTAAACCATCTCAATGTTTTAGCTCCTTTCACATGTGTGACCATCTAAAATTGAGTTGTGCATCTAGGAGGTTCATTTCATCTGGACAACACAGTTGATTTCGTCTTTTTGACCCAGTCAAATTTCTCAATCCCTTTCATGCATAAGGGTGTTTTGTTAAAGTAGCCCATATTTAGCCTTGTTCACATGGGGCATTGATTTATTTTTTGTTTTAGGCATTTTTTATGTTCCTCCTTTATACATTTATTCATGAACAGAAAAGTAAAGCAAAATTTAATATTCCAATTAGCTTAGGACTAATTAGGAATATTACAGTCCTCCCCTCCAAAATTTTTCTTGTCCTCAAGCAACTTACAAGGACATTTCAAAATCTCCAATGGATTTGTCTCCTCCCAAGAATACAAGTTTTCTTTTGGTGAATAATCCAAATAGATGTCATCGTGAAGAAATGAGAGATACATGGAACGAATCATATGCTATCCATTGGTCTTCTCAAGGCATGAGAGATGATAAATGATGGGTGATTCAACCCCCATTAGACACTCCAATCTCCATGCTATCATCCAAACAAAGTGAGCCATCCTTGGTAGCTCATAGAAACAATCACCAATCCCCTCATTATGAAATGTATAGGGGCTACATGGCTGGAAATGAGAGGTAAGAATGTTCAACTTACATTGTCTCTCCCTCCATTTATGATAAATGTGGAGCTATTGATCCTAGGCTGCAATAATATAGTCCTCATGAAGCCAAAAGATACTTGGAACCTCATGATTCCCTTCATTGATTATAGGGACCCTTCTTGTCCAATATTCCATGCCTATAGTGAATAAAGTGTCATCACCATATGTGCTCCAAAAGAAACATGGACTAAGTTTCATATGATGTATTGGATGGTGACAATAGTCCCTCCATTGAGACTAGCATTGTTCTTCTTCTTGCTGCCTCAAAACATGGTACAATAAGTGGCCACCCAACCACCTTCTTGCTGCCATAAGCTTCTCCAAAGCTTGAAAATAGTAGAGGATAAGAGGTGTTAGGTGAAAATGATCCAAGAAACACATGTCTTGCCACAAATTCTCCCATGTGAGAGGCTTCTCCCAAAGACATAAGTCACACATATGGCCTTTTGCATAGAGAAACAAAAGATAAAGTGTAGCTGCCATATAATGTCTCTTCCTCCTCTTGAAGTAAGAATAAATATGGGAAGTTTCATTTCCCATGGACACATCCAACCAATGTGTCATCCCTCCTATCATGTCCCTAAAAAATATCATAGCATCATCATCATCATGTGGGATAAAAATAAGTAATACATAAACAATTAAATGCAATGATAGAAGTGGATCATAGTCCCATAGGTGGAACCAGTGCAGTGCATCTCCTGCCTGCATCAGATCTAGATGTGGTAAGTGGTTTTCCCACTACTTACTTGCTGCCCATAACATCTCACCATGGTTGAAAGTGGGAGATATATTTTTTTCCTTAGGAAAGCACCCATCCTCCTGCAAAATCTCCCTTTGTTCATCAAGGGAGTGGCCATAATCAGAAATAGTTTTGGCCCAATGTTGGCCATGAATATTATAAGGTATAACACTCCTCTTTGGAGTCATGGCCTGCATATACATATTAAAAGAATGCATACAATCAAAAAATGAAATATTATTTACGCAAGTATGCTCTTCACTAATAGTCCTCCTCAAAAAAATGGAGTGGTGCATAGATCTATTCCCTTCCTCAAAAAGAGAAAGAGAGGGTTGAATTAACTCTTCCATATAGTTATGTTGCTACTCCATCTCCATATGGTACATGCATATTTGATAATGTTGATATAAGTCTTCTTAAATGTCTTCCCACATGAATCCATTCAAGATAATATGATGTTTTCTAATGAAGTCAGTGGGACTAGAAAGCAAAATCTCATAGCCTGCATATAGTAGTTTGTCTTTGAACCTTGATTCTTTAGTCAAATAGATCTAATTATGAAAGTGAATGACCCCATCAACCACTCTATACCTCCTATATTTCATTTTCCCATCAATAACCTTACATGTGAAGAGGTTCTTGGAATATTCTACCAAGAGTTGGGATTCCCAATATGGATCTAGGCCTCCCAACAATGACAGCATTGTAAAATTATGAAATGAAGTAGCTATCACATCATCATTCTCCTCTTTGACATGTTAAATGCCAAAGTCACATGTTGGAGTGTTGTAGCTCCACCTTTGTTTCCTCTCTTGCAGCTGATCTTGCTCAAGACAAGATTGAATTTTAGGGAAGTCAACCTCCTTTTGAAAGGTCTCTTTCTTCCAAAACTTCCATAGTTTGGCCCATGCATACAAGAGAGTTGGTGCTCTCTTGTCATCTTCAGAAATATTCTTTGTATATAGATATATCATTTTCTTCCCCAAGACTATGGAGTGGCCTCTTGATACCATACTCATGTCATCATAGATATTTGAATTCTTCTTTTCAAGCGCAAATAGATGAGTGGAAGATAGCAAAGCCAATTTTAGAAAATTGCTCAGCTCTCCTTGAAATCCATAAATATATCTCAGTGTTGTGGTAGCTTCCCTCAAGGCTCCTTCCTTAGCCAAATATGTCACTGCTGCACAAGGTTGAGAGAACACTTTATTATTCTTCCAATCAGGGGGTCTCCCTGGTGGAATGCCTCCATGTAAAGGGACATCAAGATATGAAGTAGACTGTGTGAATGAGTGGATTGATTTTTCCCTCTCCTTGCTGCATAAATCAGTCTCCTTCTCATGAATATAAACCCCTTGAAATAAATAAGGGTGCATGCTCCTCATCATCGGATGTTGATCCATACTTCCTCCTCTTGCTTGGAGAAAGGCATCATTTCCCAGTAATTCTATCACATAATGCTCCTTAGGAATCATTTGCAGAGATGAAAAATCTCTTTCCATTGAAACAATAACTTCATGTCCATCCCCATGTGGTGATGGGTCTTCTTCTGAAGTGATAACGTTGTTACTGCCCTCTTGTTCTTTCTCCTCATAAATATTTGAAAACACTTCATTATCAATGAGAGACCTTAGATCTTGGTCTTCCATTAAAAGAGGAATCTCCATGAATTCCCTTTGAGAAGAAATATCTTCATGCGATGGGGATCTTTCCTTTGGAAAAGTGTCACACAAGTTTTTATCCCCTTCAACAGAAATCTGAATTGGAGTTGGCATAACAGATCTTTCCAACTTATGCAAGTGTTTTTCATGCTCATGCTTTGCTAACTCAATAAAATATTCTTCATTTTGTTTCATATCAAATCTCTTCACTAATCTCCTAGTGAATCTTGCATAAGTAGATATATTTTCATTCTTCAATGAAAAGGATTCAAATAAACACCAAGCATAATATTTACCTTTAATATGCAGCACTGCTACTTTAAGGGCTTCCTTTTCTGAAACTTGATGTAGATCAAAGTATGAGTCTAGATGATCTATCCAATCCTTGGCTGTGCATGTGGAGGATCCATCAAAATTGGGCAGAAAGAATCTACCGCTTCTCCTTCTATTGTACTTGCTAGATCTACTTTCCTCCTTGAGCTGGAAAAACTCTTGGAAGCTCAAGTGCTCCTTGATTTTCTAAGATTTAGATTCATACTCCTGAAGATAATCACTCAAAGTCTCCTCCTTTGGTGCATCTTCTTCCTCCATTTCTCTTGCAGAAAATATGGGCATAGAATAACATTCTAGATCTGATTGTGTAGCTAAGTGCTTGCACATATAAGATGAAGAACTGGGGCTTTCTTCATGTGCAAATATTTTCAAGGTATCTGCATGTATTTCTTTCCTCATTCCCTTGATTTCATTCTTAAGCTCATGCAAATTTTGGAATAGAGTTTTTGAAAACTCTTTCCCTTTCATTCTTCTAGATAAAGGGGTTTTACCCTTTTCTTCTATGTCTTCAATGTAATCATAATTATTATAGCTTCTTCTTATATTCCTTTTATCTCTATTAGTAAGAGGCTCTCCTTCTGTGTAAGGCATATTGGCTTCTTAAGAAAGCATAGGCTATGCCAAGATGAAGCTCTGATACCACTGTAATATCCCAAAATGGGACTGTCAACAATGCATGTCTGAAAAATGCATTTTTCAGAAATGGATGCTACAGAAATCCAAATCAGCCCTTTGATCCCTTAGATATGAAAATATAATTCCTAAATCCAAGAGGATATTAGAAACAAATTAAACTAGGTGAGGTAAATAGATCTCCCACACCTAGTATGGCTTGAAAAATGCCCAAGGAAGGGACTACAGCAATATTAAACAACATTGCTTTAGAAATAATGCAGTTCAGAAAAATGAAAGAAGGAGGCCAATATGGAGGCTTAATAATTTCATATACATCATAAAATCAGAATTATATTGAAGCCCATGAGTCTTAGAACAGAAAATAGGAGACTTTACATGAAGAATTTCTCAAAATAAGAGGCTGCAACCATATAATATGAATGTACAAGATTGAAAGAATTATTTTATTAGCTTAAAAGAGCTGTAGATTACACTTCAGATCTAGAGTAGATCTATTTACAAAAGATATATCTATTTCAGATCTGTACACTATAGGGTCTCCTCTTCAAATTCCCCTTGGGGTTTTCAGCAAAAAGTGAAGTACATGGAGTACATCTAAGATCTAATGTAGCAGATCTGCAGAATGATTCAGAAACTATGAATCAAATACAAAAATATTAATATTAGATCTGAATATGACATGGATTAGATCTGTAATCCATAGATCACCACGGTGAAGGGAAGATTTCCAACACTAGAGATCTCTCCTCTAAAATGTGCCAAAACACCTTGCAACATTCTCACTTGAAAATAATGCAGTATAGGAATATTAACTGTGTTGTAGGCTCTAGAACATGGTTTTGCCTTAAGCCAAGATCTGAAACTGTGCTCCAATCATCCAATACTCTCTTGCTAGGGGAATAGATGACTTTCCCACTGAAAAGAGGCACTAGAATGGTGTAGATCTGAATAGATCTAGCCTCTACTTTTTGCAGCTTGAAAAGATAACCAAACCCTCAATAGGATCTGAGTTGTAGTTGGAAGGAGAATATTGGCCTTAAGCCTGATAGTGGACAAGAATTACAAGTCTTTTCCAAGAGCTCCTCAAGGAAAGAGAAGGATTCCTAAACAGGAAATCCTTGTGCTAATCAACACTATTCTCTGCTAAACAACCAAGAGAATGAGAAATGTCTAAACAAAAAAATTATTGAGAAATAATATGATCATAAACAACCCTTTTCTTTTTGTCCTCATCTTCCTTTTATAAGATTGAGATCTTGCAAAACCCTAAACCATATCAATGTTACAGGTCAAGAAACCTCCTCATCAGCTCAGAGGAGAAGATAAATATGGAAGGAATATAGAGACCTAAACTAAACCTACTTCTACCAAGGTAACACACCCCTATAACAGAAAAAGAGCGTTATAATGCACTTGATCCATGAAAAGGTCACGTTAGTGGCTAGGGAAATGCTCTGTTTAGACTAGAGGGCAGCGCTACCCGTGTTTTGAGTTTGAAACAGGAAAAACCTGTGGAGAATGATTTGAAATTCCAGCTTTTTCTCATAAGAGAGTCAGTACAAAGTAGAAACTGCAAAGCACTAATCTCTTATTGGGCCTTGCCAAAAACAAATAAACTCTCAAGGAAGGCAAAAGCATGGGAATTTGAGGAAACATCTTGGTTTTCTCTATTTAGAACTAGTGGAAGGAGAAAGGCAATGATTTCTCTCTCCATCTCCTATAAAATGGAGTTGTAGGCTCTTGTTTCAAGGTCGAAGGTTTGTCAAAGTTTTTTGAATACATGTGAAGCAGAGCATTATTGTTGTAGTGTAAAGTTCAAAAATCAAAGAGGTTCATTGAGAAATTGTTGATCAAGACATCACCACATTGAGAGATAGAGAGATTGGAAGGCTGAGGAGGGCTTGGTACAACCGACGGTTGTAATCCTCCTTGTTATAAATCAATAGAACTATTTCTGTTTTTTCCATTCTATGCATTGATATTGTTATTGTTCTTCAATTACTTACATAGCATGAGATCAATGGCTTAGATGTGCATTGTTTAATGTTTATCATATATTAACTTAATTGATAGGAAATGTATGTTGTGGTAGAGATTACATGGGTGCTTTGATTGATCACAGGGTCGAGATTTGGAGCTGGTGAAGGAGGATCCCTGCTTTGCTACTTAGCACTCTCCGAAAGACTTCAAGATCTGAAAGAGGTAATCTTCCATCTTATTCCATCAAGTTGTTTAAGTTGATATGAACATGTATGTATTTTCTTTGTGAACTATACAGCTAATCTTAATGTCTGCCTCGGGCACCGGAAATCCCTGAAAGGGATATTGGAGAACCAACAACCCAATCATTTTACCCTATAGCAAAATTGGTGACTCCACTGGGGAGTTTAACCACAAGTTTTTGGATTTTTTCCTTCCTTATTTCCTCTATTCACATATCCTTCTGACTAGCTTTTATGCCTAGTAAACATTTCAAAAGCTCACAGAGTTCAGTCTTGTGCTCTTTTTGGCCATCTGAAGAACTTTACCCTAGCTAACGTTTTCTTTTCCAGTATTCCAGAGCGTTATAACACGGCCTAGCTTTGATTGTAGTGCATTAGTATTTTCATTAACGTTGTCTTTGCTCAGAACTAGTACGTTACTTAGCCAGAAAATTGCTATTCACCCCTGTGTTGTGTTCCTTTTTGGTTGCAGAGTTTTGGCCATCATAACCACTTCTTGACTGAATCCTTATGCTTTTTTACCAGTTGGAATTGCTATTTGTTTGTTCTTGTTTAAAATGTTAGTGTGGAATGCATTTACTTTTTAGAAGAATTTTTTTTTTTAGTTTTTTTGCATCTAGTTGAATTAATTCTGAAAATTTCAGTTAAAAGACTGTTAAGATGAGGTAAATAGATGTCTGAATGTTTAAGGTTGAACTTTTCTATTTGAATGTTAGTGCATGGATGTTGAAAGGAAACCTCTCCTTGTAGAAATACTCTTCACCTAATTGAATATTTAGAGCATATTTTTGCATGGTTTCTTGAGTCAGAGTCTCATTACATTTCATACGTCCACTCCCCCTCTACAAGACTAATAATCAAGTACACTAAGAATCAAGCAATAATAAAATCAAACACATTACTTTTTCTAAGCTCACATCAATAGTAGTTCAGGCTAGGTTCTTGGGTTAGGAAAAGTGAGAAAATCACCCAAGATCTCAAAACTTGAGACTAGAGTCATTAACGAGAGAAATCCTACTGCACTCATATTATCAGGACCACTCCTTTACTGGAGCTAAGCGCGAGACAACACTTGGGTGCACAAGAAGGTAGCCCACCTTCAACTACATGCGGTGGGCATTCTATATATTGGGGTTTCCTTCGAGGATGTCGAAACTAGATCGGGGATCTAGGTATATAACATGCTATCTTAGACCATGGACCCCCCTGAGGATGTTTTTGATTTGAGGTATCTTTAGTGGCCATAATTTTTAGGGACTTACACAAGGTGACTGGGATGGGCTGTCCTAGTACCTAAAATAGATGAACCTACTCTATCTTCAGTCTTTAGGAGGGTACTCGTCTTCATGAGAGTGCTTACACCTATCGTCTGAGGTTCGGGCAAAGCTCTAGAGTAACCGTAACTTTACTTTCGACCAACCCTCTCTGTATACTATTGTGATACTGGTTTTCATCACCAGCAAATGCTAGTACTTAGACAAGGCACCCTATTCTGGCTGCTTGCTGATTGATTTTAGAGAGTCCTTTTTTCTTTTTTCTTTTTTAGGTGTGTGGTTACTGTCATTGAGACTTTACAATACATCAAAAATTATTAAAATTTGTTAAAAATAAACAGGTCACTGTGGCGTCATCCGACCCACACCATCTTTCTTGATGATAGCAAGGTCTACCTCCTCTAACTCTTGAGGAATAATTGAACCTTGGTGAACCTGTGTCTTCTGTGGAAGAGTAGTCTCCATTGACAAACCCTGATTTTCACATAGCCTCATATCATACGGAATTTCCGGAGGACCCTTTCACGGAAGGTTCGTACCTCATTACAATCCTCCACTCACTGATCTGTCGAAAACTGTGATAATTCAGATTCCACCACGCTAAGACATGTCTTCGGCTGCAAAAACATCCATTTCACAGCCAGCATCCACAGGGTCGATACAAATGGCAACCATCCCATGTTCGCCATCATCCTCCCCACCAGTTGTTAGTTCTATGCCATTACTTGGTAACCCCAGTAGTCAACTTATGCCTAGTCCCAAACCTATGGTCATCACAACTGTGAGTAACTCGCCGAGTCCTTTGGGGTCTACTCCTACTGTGACCACGTTGGGACCTACCGTTTCTCCTCCCACGATTGGGACTACTTCAGTTCCTTTTAGAAACCCTTTTGGTTGGAACCCTTTGCTAAGTTCAAACTCTTGGCCACCATACCAGGGGCCAGTGTCACCAACATGCAAATAACAGGGAACATTTCACTACCCCTGCAATCGTTTGGACAAACCGGACAACATATTGTTAACACTATTCCCTTAAGTGGTTTAAATATTGGTGTAGGGTCTATGCCGTTGCCGAACTATGCAAGTAGTAGCATGCCTCTAGGAAGCTCTATTGCATCCATATGGACTAACCCACCCTGTCCTCCATCTGGAATGGGAGGGAACTTTTATACTGGCGGAAACCAAACATTCGCCCCACAATACAATATGCCCTATGGACAGCAACCATATATCCATACCCCTCCACCTATAGGAAATTTTTATCAAAGTCCTACTTATCCTACTGGTAACACATTGGTGGGCGGACCCTATGGTCCAAATAGTCAGCCAATACTTCCTTGGTTAGATTCGGGGGCAAACCCGCAATTGTCATTTTTGGTAGCTCTAGACATTCCCAACATCTATAAACTGACTAATGACCCCATCAATCACAACCCGCTCTGGCCTCCAGTACCCCATAATATTCCTTTTGACATCCCAAAGTTCGATGGGAAACAAGGGGAAGACCCAGCCACACACATCACCACCTTTCATTTATGGTCTATATCTAATTCCACGGTGGATGATAATGTTCGACTTCGACTGTTCCCCCGCACCCTTACAGGCAATGCTTCCAAGTGGTATATTGAGTTGCCATGCACTGCCATAAACACTTTTGGCACATTAGCGATGGAGTTTCTAAATAACTTCCAATTACCAATCAGATTTGAAACCGGAATGGAACTCTTAACCTCGCTGCGCCAAGACACCGCGACCCACATCTCTGATCACATTCATGAATGGAGGCATAGGAGGAGGCTATTCATAGTGCCAATCCTATATCATCTTCTATCTAATTAGTTTTGTAAGTCTCTCTTACCCCACATCTCTAAAGACATTGGCCTATCCGATGCGGTTACAAAAGATCAATGAATTTGTCGTGCCCAACATTTAGATTTAATCTATTCACAATATGGCACGCTATATGATTTACTCCCCAATGCCCCTAGTAACCCAAATCCTCCAACTACTCAGAAAACTGGAGCCCACGCCGACGGTCTCGTTAGCACAATCTCTGGCATAGCCACAAAACTGTCTTGGGGGAAAACCTCCCATCCATCCTCGGCTGCCACCGCCCCTAACCAAATGACTACTCTTCCTACTGCTGAGGTAAACTCTATGCAAACTTCACAAAAACCTAGTGGAAAGAATAAGAAGAACAAGAAAAATACATCTTCTTCGAAAGAGCAGTTGGACAATCAGAATAATCCTAATCAGAAAAATGCTGCCAAAAACGACAAAGGGAAGGATAAACCCATGAAATTTCCTTGCAAGATCTGTCAAGAGTACCACTTGACATAGAAATTTCCTTGGCTGCAGGGATGCACCGATTTTGTTGCAAACAAGGATTCTGGGAGAACACGTGTCGTTCTTCATAATCCTTTCCCTAATCAAAAGCAACAACACCAACACATGGTTAACAACCTGCCACAACCCCAGCAAAGGGGAAATGGTGGTTCACATCCTTCCGTTGAAGGATCATCCACCATTTATGGCATTGAAAGTGTTGAACTTCAAACATGATCCAAACTTTATGGAAATCCTACCATAGACGCTTAAGAACCTAGTACTAGTTCAGCTCCACCGTTGCCCAATGATTTGCATATCGAACAACCTACTGCTGATCCCATGATTCATCCCCCCAAAGGGAAACTTCGACGCATGACTCATAACACCTCTGCATGTGTAGCCCAAAACTAAAACATTGTAGAAGATTTGGCGCAGGCACCGTTAGCTATGTTCGCTCTCGAAGTATTGCAAACTTTTCCAGCACAAAGGAAATCCTTGCTTTCAGCCATTGGTGGAATAGACCCCCAGGATTCCATGCTAGCTATATTTGATATGGAAAAATCTCGGACTCACCTCTCACATCAACTTGCATTCCAAGTGCAGGTTGTCTCGAAAGGGAGACCAATCCATCGCACTATCATTGATGAAGGTGCTTTGACCTGCGTTATGTCACAAGCTTTCTGGCTCGCTTTAGGTTCTCCTACCTTGTCACCGTCGTTGAATTCCCTCAAAGCTTTCAATGGCCACACGTTCCTCCAAAAAGGATACCTTGCTAGATTTTCCATCACTCTGAGTGGGAAAACCATAACCGTGGACGTTGAAGTCATAGATCGCCATCTCGACTATAATCTATTGCTCGGTCGCAGTTGGTCTTATGCCATGACCGTCATTGTTTCTTCGGTCTTCCTATTTCCATTGGATGGGAAAATAGTCATAGTGGATTAGTTATCCTTCTGCAGCCCTAATTATACCACATTACCAAGTAGCACTGTACCCCTAATAGGAGGCTTTCCTGACTCTTACGTCAGTATTGGTACCGGTCTTTTGAAGGCATCTTCCCTACTGGGTTGTTTTTCTCTCCCACCACCAGAGATCCCAAATATGGTTGCAATGATATCCACCACTTTGGATGGCTCTATCTACCCATGGATCCTCTCGGCACCTTCAGACATTGATTCCTACGGAGATTAGATGCCGCTCTCACCAGCCCAGTTGGCCTACCAAGTCATCCAAATTACATCTGAACCCTCCACTACCATGGTTTCAACCAAAGTTACCAATCTCCCACCCATCACAGTTCTCTCTAAGGATATCCTCAATGAAGTCTTGCCTACAGATCTATTCAATAGATCATGTCTCTAGAAGAACGAACTTGGGGATATTTTCACCATCACGCTTCGATGATCGAATCGGACGTGATAAATACTGAAATCCCATCCCTTGACCCACCTGAGATGGTTCCCTCCACTTACACGACTGTTCAAACTATCGATTCAGAAGGGAACATGGGTAATCTTCCTAAGAAAATTCTCATCGATATCTTAGTCAAAACAGGTATCGTGGAAAATATTCAGATTGGAGCAGATTGCAATCCTGAGGAAATTGCATGCTTCACATCCCTTTTCAAGGAATTTCGCGATGTGTTTGCTTGGTCTTATGACGAAATGCTCATCATAGATCCATCTATATTCAAGCATGAAATCAAGATTTATGACAATTCCAAACCAATTTGGCAGCGACTCAGGCCTGTCCACCCGCGCAAAGCGGCCACCATAAAAAATGAGGTAGAAAAACTTTTAACGCTGGTTTCATCTATCTCATTCCTTTAACAAAATGGGTTTCCAATCCGGTTCTCGTAGATAAAAAACAAGGCACCGTCAAATTTTGTGTTGACTATCGTGATCTGAACGTCGCTTGTCCCAAAGACAATTGTCCTGCGCCGTTCATAGATCAGATTCTCGACGATTGTTCCAGATGCGAATCTTTTTCCTTCATGGATGGATTCTCGGGCTATAACTAGATTGCAATTAAAAACGAAGACCAGCATAAAACTGCCTTTATCTGTCCTTGGGGCACATTTTCGTATCGTAAACTCCCATTCGGTCTGAAGAATGCTAGAGAAACATTTTAGCGGGCTATGGACTACGCTTTCCATGACATTCGACATATTGTATGAGCTTACTTGGATGACCTTCTGGCCCATTCCAAGAAACGACCTGATCACCTTGCTCATCTGAAAGAAATTTTTGCTAGGTGTAGATTCTACAATATACATCTTAATCCTCATAAGTGCATATCAATGGTCAAGTCCGAGTGTCTTTTAGGTTTCATTGTCTCCAAGCATAGGATTAGGGTTGATCCCGATAATGTTACAACAATTTTTGAATTGTTGGCACCACAATCCATCCTCCAACTCCAACGTTTGCAAGGGAAGGCAAACTTTTTACATCGATTCATTGTTAACTATGCCAAGGTGACAAAAGGATTTATGCGATTATTGAAGAAGGGAACACTATATTTGTGGGATGACCAAGCTCAACGGTCATTTGATGCTTTAAAACATGCACTTGTTTCATCCCCACTCCTTAGTGCCCCCGACTACTCACGCAACTTTCTCCTCTACTTGGCAGCCTCACCATCCTCACTTGGAATGGTTCTGGTTCAAGTTCACAATGACAACAGTGAACATGTGGTATAATACTTTTCAAAAGGTCTAATCGGACCCGAACTATGTTATTCACATGTGGAGAAACTTTCTCTGGTGGTAGTTTTTGCCGTCACCCGACTCCGACACTATATATTGCTGTGATAGACTACTATTATTTCTTTGGAGAATCCCATGCAACACATCCTGTCTCGACAAATTATTGGAGGAAAATATTCCAAATGGATCATAATCCTCCAACAATTTGATTTGGTCTTCACAGCTGCCAAAGCAAAGAAATCGCTCGTCTTCGCCGAATTACCATCGGACCTTCCCAGAATCGACGTTGGAGAAGTAGCTCATGAATCTATATACTTGGTAGATTCTTCGGACCCATGGTATGGAGACATTTTTTTCTACCTACAAACCCAACACTTCCGCCCAACTCTCACATTTGACGACTGTCGTCATATTTTCCACCAGGCAAAGCACTACCTCGTGTTGAATGATACATTATATTGCCTTGGTATCGATACTATTCTACGGCGTTGTCTCACTTTCAATGAAGTGAAACGCGTTTTGAATGACTGCCACGCAAAGGCGTGTGGTGGTCATCTTTCGGGCATAGCTACTACCCAAAAAATCTTGCGCGTAGGATATTATTGGCCCACTTTGTTTAAAGACTGCATTGCAGTGGTCCAGAAGTGCCATCCATGTCAAATTTTCATGAAGAAAATGCGTGCTCATCCTGCCCCCCTTCACCGAGCATTATTTTTATGATATTTTTCTTTCTCGTTAATCCAAAAAACCTCGAGTTCTCTTCTTCGGACTCATTAAACTTATAAAAAGTTGATTTCGAGCATTCTTTTTACGATATTTTTCTTGCTCGTTAATCTGAAAAACCTTGAGTTCCCTTCTTCCGACTCGTTAAAATTATACGAAGTCAATTTCGAGCGTTCTTTTTATGGTCTTTTTCTTGCTTGTTAATCCGAAAAACCTGGAGTTCTCCTCTTCAGACTCGTTAAAACTGATATGAAGAAGCACTGAGCTTTATTTTTAGGGACTTTTTTCTAGCTCATAAAACTGAAAAAACCCCAAGTTGCATTTGTCGGGCTCGTTAAACTACCACGACAGAGAGTAAGGAACCATTCTTTTTCCTCTTTTTTCAAAGCTCTTTAAACAGAAAAAGTGATCAAGTTTCTCTGCGTAACTCGTTAAAATTTCATGGAGAGCACCGAGTTTTCTCCACGTGACTCGTTAAAATTTCACGGAGAGTACCGAGTTTTTCTTTGTTGGACTCATTAAAAATTTTCATAAATAGTACTGATTTTACTTTGTCTCCTTGTACTCATAAAAAAATGAGGTAGACGTCCATCGAACATAGATTTCTCACTTTTCCTTCTTTGATGGACTAAATCACGGAAAATGAACTGTTTCGGGCTTAATATTCTCCCTTTGTAATGCCCGGTTATCAAGACATGACAAAGGTACCACATGGAGTTGTCTTTTACGACATTTTTCAGACTATCTAAATATGAAAAATTCACCAAGTTTACTCGTCTGGACTCGTTAAACCTAATCAGACGGGGAATGGAGTTGTATTTTACGACATTTTTCAGACTCTATAAATATGAAAAATTCACTGAGTTTACTCGTATGGACTCGTTAAACCTAATCAGATGAGGAAAAATTTGGACAAAATGGATACTACCTCTGTTACATTTCAAAAAGGTCGATTTGGCAGCAAAAATCTTCAACATGGCACTTCCCAGAAAACTCTTTCGCAGTTAGCTGAACCCTACCATATATGAGTATTAGCCTTCATCTCCCAGTGCTCCTACACTGGTAAAATCCTAACAAAATCTTTGGTGTTCATTAAGCCTCAGCTGCCTAGTACCCTGTTACAGTGCCTTCTATTTTTCAATAAAATCTCGCTATCTACTGCTCCTCTTATCAACCAAACCGCTCATTATGCTAGAAATTATTGTCGTCAGTTATCCCCATTTGCTCTTTATTATTTCCATCAAAAACAAAATCATTTGGTTTCCGTTTCATGTTGACTGATGTAGGATGCCTCAATGCCTACCTTTCAACAGATCTCTTCCTATCGACTTCAACAGCTTATCTAGGAGGTTGATCTAGAAACCCATTAGTACCCAGATACTTGCAGACATCAGTGGTAGGTAATATTTTGTTTGATTAGGATTCTTCATCATTGGCTCCTAATCGAATTATTCTACGAGTGTTCAACTTCAACTCTTTTTATTCCCACTCGCTAGATTGTACTGTGCATCTTAGGGACCATCATCATTATCGGTGGCCACCTTTGCATCTGTTAATAGTTTTCATTATCGAGTGGTAATAAGATGATTTATCACATGTTCAATGACATCTCCTTCATTCAAATGTTGAGAAATATGCAGTTTAAGTGAATTGGTGGTCAAGACCTTGGGGCAAAGGTTACATCATTAAAACTATGTTCCCTTCCCCAAGTTGCGATATTGTTTATGGAGACAACTTGTTCAGCCTGATCCTGTTATGACAGACACGCCCACATTATGCTTATCAGTGGATAGATTCTTCATATCTCTATACTAGAGAAATCATGTTGATTAGCTATTTAGCATGGGAATGCCCGACTCAAGATAGATACTATATTTTCTGACATATGTTGTTGTTTTAGGTTTTCCTTAGTCCTTCAATCTCTTTATCTCTACTACACACATTATAAAGTATTTCGGCCATCATCTTCATCTATGACCTCACACTTTAGGGGGCATCATTTACAGGTCAAAAAACCTCCTCATCATCTCAGAGGAGAAGATAAATATGCAAGGAATACAGATACCTAAACTAAACCTACTTCTGCCAAGGTAACGCACCCCTATAACAGAAAAAGAGTGTTATAACGCACCTGATCCTTGAAAAGGTCACGTAGTGGCTAGGGCAACGCTCTGTTTAGACTAGAGGGTAGCATTACCTATTTTTTGAGTTTGAAATAGGAAAAACCTGTGGAGAATGATTTGAAATTCCAGCTTTTTCTCATCAGAGAGTCAGTACAAAATAGAAACTGCAAAGCACTAATCTCTTATTGGACCTTGCCAAAAACAACTGAACTCTCAAGGAAGGAAAAAGCATGGGAAGTTGAGGAAGCATGTTGGTTTTTTCTATTTAAAACTGGTGTAAGGAGAAAGGAAATGATTGCTCTCTCTGCTGTAGGCTCTTGGTTCAAGGTCGAAGGTTTGTCAAAGTTTTTTGAATACATGTGAAGTAGATCATTATTGTTGTAGTGCGAAGGTCAAAAATCAAAAAGGTTCATTGAGAACTTGTTGATCAAGACATCACCACATTGAGAGATAGATAGATTGGAAGGCTAAGGAGGGCTTGGTACAACCAACGGTTGTAATCCTCCTTTTTATAAATCAATAGAACTGTATCTGTTTTGTCCATTCTATGCACTGATATTGTTATTATTCTTCAATTACTTACATAGCATGAGATCAATGGCTTAGATGTGCATTTTTTAATGTTTATCATATATTAACTTAATTGATAGGAAATGTATGTTGTGGTAGAGATTACACGGGTTCTTTGATTGATCATAGGGTCAAGATTTGGATCTGGTGAAGGAGGATCCCTTCTTCGCTGCTTAGCACTCTCCAAAAGACTTCAAGATCTGAAAGAGGTAATCTTCCATCTTATTCCATCAAGTCGTTTAAGTTGATATGAACATGTATGTATTTTCTTTGTGAACTATACAGCTAATCTTACTATCTTCCTCGAGCACCGGAAAGCCCCGAGAGGGATATTCGAGAACCAACAACCCAAGCATTTTACCCTATAGCACTCAATGATTTAGCTCCTTTCACATGTGCGACCTCCATCTAAAACTGCGCTGTGCATCTAGAAGGTTCATTTCATCTGGACATCGTTGTTGATTTGGTCCTGTTGACCCAGTCAAATGTCTCAATCCCTTTCACACATAAGGATGTTTTATTAAATTAGCCCAGATTTAGCCTTTTTTACATGGGGCATTGATTTATTTTGTTGTTTTAGGAGTTTTTATGTTCCTCCTTTATACATTTATTCATGATCAGAAAAGTAAAACAAAAACTAATATTCCAATTAGCTTAGGACTAAATAGGAATATTACAATAATGAAAACACAATTTCCAGAGGCATTCAAGGCATCTCTTCATAATCAGGTACTCCATTACACACAAGAGCTTCATCCTCTGAAGTTTTAAGAAGTCCTAAAGATAAAAAGTTTGATGATAAAATTCAGGAAGTCTTGTTTAGGTCTGAAAATGAAAAAAAATGACTGAGATTGTTTGACCTGCAAAGAAGAGGTAATGATACCTCAACCTTAGTTACGTAAAAACATAAAGAAGAATTTTGGGGGGCCGTCACATCAAATTTATTGTTAGAGAGGGAATATTTAGATAAGTTGAAGGAATTAGACCCATTTTATATATTACTAAGAATTAAATCTAGTTTTCCTTTACCTGATAGGAGTTCAATTTTAACTGGACTACAAATACCAACTACACCACCTCCTAACAGTTCTTATTCTACTACTATTGTCATTAAAAACACCACAGTCCCTATCATCATGGCTGGTAATGTTCAACCTTCACCTGCTGCTGCACCTACTAGGTATGCTCCACTTGTTCTCCCAACTATCCTTAATGCCTTTCCAATAAAATATTCTGCTAGAATCAAAACTTGGGGTAGTGATGAAGAAATCACAGCTGAAGAACATGTAGACCAATTTAATGAATTCATAGACAAGGAGGAGGTTGACCATGAAGATGTCAAAATGAGACTATTTTCTCAGAGTTTCATTGGTAAGGTTAGAAAGTGGTTTAAAGCCCTTGCTCTAGGAAGCTTACATGATTGGAATGAATTTTAAGATACCTTTTTGAGAAAGTGGGGAAATAGAACAAACCCTGTGCAGGCCCTCACTGAGTAAAATAGTGTGAAAGGATCTTGTTAGCCCCCTATAAATTTTTTGGCAAGCAAAGTAAGGGGCTAAATTGTTTATGAGCCTTCAATGAATGCATCTCCCTGAAGAAACATCATCCTTGAAGCCTCTTTGATTGCAAAAAAATGTGCTCCTGAAGGCCTTCATTTGCCCCTGGTACCCCTGCAGAATTGTCAATTTCATCCCTTCTTTCCTTTTTCAAAGTTTCCCTTTTACCCCAATTTCCCTCCCCTAATCCTTCTAAAACCTCCCCATAATCCCTCCTAAACCATGCACACACCCCTGGTGTAGTTTTATTTCCCTTTCTTCCCTCTATCGTTACCCATTTTTTGCCTTAGATTTCATTAAAAAGTGCCGAAAAACCCATATTCTGCACATTGTGGTCTTAACCCCCTTCGGCCCTAACCCCTTAACCCTTTTTCCCATGTGACCGAATGCCAAAACTGAGCACTAGCCCAAAGAGTGCTTCCCTATTTTGGTTATCAGGAGCAGTCTCCGTCGTTGATCTACACAGAGTGGACGGCGATCGCGGCCCCCGCAAACCCCCACTATTCATAGTCCACCTCTTCGATCGCTCCATCGCCATCCGTTTAGCCGTTGATCCGATGGTCTAGAATGCACCTACCCCTATGGTCCCCACCCGTGCACTATTCCTAAAACCATTGGTTTCTATCGCACCACCTTCGGGCAATAGGCGGTATTTGTTTTTTGGGAGCGATTCCATACATCGAATGACGCATGGCACCGGTACGGTTGGAAAACTGCCACTCCATCGCGCATTAAAGTCCAACAAAAAATGTGGCGTGATATCACTATGTGCCATCCGATATAGAGCATTTAATCCAACGGCGATCACTCCGCATAGCTGCGCGGAGGTTAGCCCAGAGAAACCGTACTCCTGGCCCATTGTCCATCACCCTCCGACGCATCCTCAACCATCGATCTCCTCCTGAGATCGGATGGTTCAGATGATTTCCCTCGTCGTTGACCGTCTTGTCATCTCCCAGACCCGGCATGTCACCACTCTACGTGTCTCCATCGTACATCCACCTGCCCCTGTTATATATGTTCATTCCACAGTCAAACTTTCGTTTTCTACGTTAAATTTCTATACACTTTGCCAACCTTCACCAGAGCATTTATCCACCATTTCTCTGCATTTTTTCGCCATTTTTCCACCGTCCCACTATCATCCTCGTAGTCACTCACATCACTCGACCCCATGCATTGTTTTCTTAACATTTTTCATGTTTTTGCAGGAGTACAGAGGGGCGGAAAACCGCCATGGTTCGTATGTACTATTGTAATGGCGCATCACGCAGAGAAAGTTGGATTTGGAACCTGGTACTACAAGGAAATGTCCGAAAATATGGCGGCAGCATAAATATTATCAAAGGACAGTTCAATCTCCGTGAAAACCTATCCGGCGCCATTAATGCCCATATTTTGCAGAATAAGACATTTATGAAGCGACAGAGAAATACCAGCTAGTGATCAGCAGGTTCAACATTCAGTATTGAAGATTTTTGAGCCTTAATACAATGGTTTAGAGGCAAAGCACTAGATTAGCGACATCATGGATCAAACAGAGGGTACAACACGTAGAAAACCATATCATCAGGGTTTTTACATCAGCAGAATGTTTTCCCAGAAAAGGACAAAGTGCTCATGCAGTGTTCAATCTATGTTGTGTTCTAGAGAGATTTTCTGCCGTGACAGCAGTCCTGGTGCTATCAAAGCATTTGTTTCACAAGTATGGAAGACTTCTTATTCATTTATTTACCTTTTGTTATTCACCAAAAGTACTACAGAATGCTGCAACAGAGCACATCAGAATCATACCTGGAGTAAATGGAAACCTGACGAAGACCACTCTTTCACCCTAAGAGTGCTACAGATTAATGCATAGGATTTATACAGAGTGGGCTTCGGCCTTCTTCCTCTTCTGAGTTTTTAATGCTGCATTTAGTTTTTCACCTACCTTCCTTACTCCACTGAAGCTATAAATTCATGAAGAAATTCATTGTAAAGGTTGTTGATCAGTTATCAGAGAATTGTAGGTAGTTTATTTTGAGACATAGTCTCTGTGTAAAGTTGTAAGATAGGCTGAGGAAGATGTTTTTGGACTGAGTATTCAGCTATTGGCAATGTTGTACTTGACTGGTATTGCTATTTAATATGACAAGCACATTTCTTTGGATCCTGATCTAAAGCAGCAGTGATGTTTTCCTATCTCTATGTTTTAATTCATTTCGTTTCGTTTCTACTGGCTTGCATCAGAATATTGGCATAGGATTTACCCTTGTTAGGTACCCTATGTTTCTGCTCTCCTTACCTTTGATGTTTTCTACTAAATGTGTTATCTAAGAATTGATTTCAGTTGATTTAACGAGTGCAGTGGATGTTATTGCCTGCTCTCTGATGTATGAATTAAATGAATTTGTTCTTATATGTTCTTGTTAGGATTTAGCTGGAAGATTTGGGAACACTGGGGATTAGAGTTAGCCCTTTCCACTAGGATCCTTGTACGACCAACTAGCCTTTCTGAGATCCCTCAAGCTGGAGGCCGAAGCATTGAGAGTTCAAAGTCTCTCTCTGATCTCAGGTCTTTAACTTTGTATCATGAATCTATGTTGTCTCCTCCTCTCCTACCATTCCATATCACACTATCATCTTTAAGATCCAATGTTTTAGATGACTAGCCCAATTGAAAGCCTGCCTATTGAGTAGCAAGAAAATCCTTTCCTGACTCCATTTCCCAATGGTTTCGAATGCTCCCTGGAATACTTCACCTCTGCCTAAATCCTCTTTTCTCATCCTTGTGTTACATTGAACCCTTCTTTCCTAATAACCAGCAACCAAATAAACAATCAAACAAACAAACCCTGAACCTTATAACTAGCCTAACATCTTAACAGTGAGATTTCACAGTCACATACCTTTGACATATCATAGAGAGATCCCTCTCTGGACCCAGGAGGGCTAGATCCTGAGGTCTGAAAGTGGTTTGATGTTGTCTCATCTTTTGTTCTTGCCAATCTGGCCAAAACATGGGAACCCCAATAGAGCTGCAAATGAAACTGTCCAAAAATTTTCTAAGAGATTTAATAAATTCTATGACTCCATCCCTGCTCATGTTAAGCCTCCACCAAGAGAAGCTCAATTGAGATATGCTAAGGCTTTTAACTATGACTTTTCTATCCTACTTAGAGAAAGAGAATCCCCTTCACTAGCATAAATGAAAAATGATGTTGTGAAGGTGGAAGTAAATATGATAGCAGCTAAAAATTCCAAGATGGGAAAAAAAAAATTGAAAGAAGAAGATAAGCCTTCCACCTCATATGAAAAATTTGACTCCATGATGAAGACAATGGAAAACCAATGGATAGGCTTGCCCTTGGAAATGCTTTTTCACCTCCTGCACAACATGAACCACAATTTAGAAATCCATAATTCAAAAGACCTCAAAATAAGTAGAGACCAAGTGAAAACAAAAATCAACTTGACCCTCAAGTAAGGCCTCCTTTTCAGAAAAAATTAGTTGACGAAGAAGATCAGCATGAGATATCAGAAGACTCTATTCATTGCCTAGATGAAAACATGTCTGAAATTTTTTTGACTAGGAAGAACATGATGAGTTCGATCATGATGTAAACAAAGGTGAGGAACCATATGATTACCTTAAAGGTTATCAACATGCAATCTTTGGGATGCATAAACAATACAACCTCAGAAAAATAAATGTCTGTATTACTGCAAATAAAACACAACCCATTAAATATGCCCCTAAAGAAGCCGAGGTTAGAAAAGATCCACCACCTCCTCCTCCTCCTGTCAAATAAATAGAAAATATTACATATGCTTTCAGTTTGGAGAATGAGATTTCCAAAATCAAGATACCGGTCCCTTTTGGAGAAATTCTTAAGGTGAATGAATACAAAAGTAAAACTGTAAAAAATGTTGAATTCCCAACCAGGAGCTACAGACATCCTTAATGTTCAAGAAGACCATCCAACTATCTACTTGGGACCAAGATTGGAAGATGAACAGAATGAATAAGTACCTCCTTTCTATGTCAGCCTTAGTATCCATGATGTTATCACCCAAAAATTTTCAAAATTTTACTTGAAATGTGTCAAGTTAGTCTTTAGGTTACTTAAGTTGCACAACATCATGAAATGATAAGTTTTATGATTAATATAGGTTTCAAGGATTGTTTTAAGTTGTTAGGGATGATCTAAAGTCACATCAAAGAAATAGGTTTTAAGTAGATACCTTGAATTGAACTTAAATCTCAAATCTGACCATCTGTCAAGATTTATCTGAGTCCGCAACAAATTTAGTACAAAATTAACAGAATTCGCTGCAGAAACACCTACTATTTCCGTAGCAAAATTGACACTTTTCAAACTAAATGTGCTATGAAAGTTGTGTCATTCTACAATGGTTTTCTCCATAATGATGAATGGTTAAACTTTGAGAGTTTCAAGGTCATGCTGTCAAAAGTAAGGTCATCATTTGAAAGTGCCACTCCCTCATTTTGTCACCTTTATCTCCACATTCGAATTTCATTCCTTAAAAAAGTTACCTAATCTCCTATCTGTCATTTAATTTTCAACCTTTGCATATATCAGTTAGTTGTCACTTTTGAAAGGTTAGCTTTGTGACAAATAGCATGTTGTCCAAATTATTTTTTATAGTTGTCACATTTTTAAGAGGGCAATTTGGGTTATAAAAGGAAATTTCCATGAAGAGGAAAGCATAAAAGGAGGCTATGTGTTTAGATAGGAGCCTATGGAATTTTAACTAATCATGGATGACCTCAGCTTCACACAAGCTTTCATCCAGACAAGTTACATGGATTTCTACCAAGAGCTACAAGGAGATTTTTATGTTTCTTGGACTGTTTGAGCTGTTGGTCTCAAAAGGAGTTTTCAGAAAAATGAAGATGAGTTTCAAACATCTGAAGGAGGTTTTTTCTAAGAACATAAAAAGGAACAAAAACATCTTTCATTCTTCTCCCAGGTGCTACCAATTTGGATTTTCGAAGTTTCCTTTGGGACCTATTTTCAACATTCTTAATTTTTCCTGTTTTATATATGATTTTATAATGCATATTACAGAAAACTAAAGTTGGTTTTTAAAAAACGGAGAGAGGTTTTTCTTATAAACATTCTTATATACAAAAAATGCCTCCATTTTTGTAACATCTATCAGGGATCGAGAGATCGGAGCTCAGGAGTGAAGCCTTATTTTTCAGGAAAACAGAGTTATTTTTGTTGATTGATGAAATGGATGTGTTAGGTCTTTGTAGTTTGTAAGATTGGCAAGAACAAACGCTGCAAAGCCAACATCAAAAACACTTTGGAATCCTAGGATCTAGCCCTCCTAGGTTCAGAGAGGGATCTCTCTATACAAGTGTTTTTAAAGATATGATCTTTAAGGCTTATGATATGATATTAGGCTAGTTATAAGGCACAAGGGTTTTTGTTTTTTTTTGGTTGGGATGAATATCATTAAAATGAAGGAATTATTTTGAAGGGTAAAGTTTTGAGTAGGTTGAAAATGGTTCAGCTGATAGGATAAGTAAGAAATAGTGTCAATCCATTGGGCTATGGAGTCACAAAAGGATTTAATTGCACAACAAGTTTCAAGAGTGGTCTATGGGGCAAGTCATCTATGTCAATATATCTCTTTAAGTTGATTTATGGTGTGAAACATTAAGAAGTGGTGAAAGAAGAAAACATATAAGAAAAAAAAGGGTAGCTTAAGATCAAGTAAGGACTTTTAACCTAGCCTGCTTTCAGCATACTCAAAGGAAAACAAAGAATAGCTTAAGATCAAACAAGGACTTTTAACCTAGTCTGCTTTCAGCATATTCTCAAAAGAAAACATTTAAGATAAACAAAGAATAGCTTAAGATCAAGTAAGGACATTTAACCTAGCTTGCTTTCAACATATTCAAAGGAAAACACTCAAGATTAACATAAAAATTAGTCTAATATCAAGTAAGGACTTTTAACCTAACCTTCTTTTGGCATACTTTCAAGAGATATTTTCAAAGCAACTGTTGGATAAGATATTAGAGGACAGGGCTAACCATAAACTTCTATAATTGAACTTTAGTTAGGAAAAATTTTAAGAGCATTCAAGGACAAAATCTCAAGTTTTACTCAACAATATGAGGGCTCACCAACATTCCTTGACTGATCACACTCTATTGAATCATCCTTAAATACACAATTAGCAGAAAACATAAAGATAAATATTTATCACTGAGATTTAGGGTACTTCATAGTAAATCCTAATCTATATTTGTTGTTCTTTATCAGATAAAATGGACAGTATGGAAATCATGAGAAAAATAACAACTTACAATAATAAAAACATCACCATTGACATAGAATAGGATCCCATAAATTAGCTTGTATTTGATGTTCAAACCAATTACAATCTTCAAGTCCAGTGGGTCTTTACAGCTTCAAACTTCTCATCTCAACCTATCTTTCTTCTATTACAAAACATAGCTTCAGCAGCTTCAAAGATATTTACATTCAATGAGTATTAAAATACCAACCCTTATAATGTGCTCGTCATGGAGTTTTTATAAAAAAATGAGGAGGTGAAGTGTAAGAAGGGTTCATTTGTTCAATTAATGAAGAGTTAGTGTTTCTCAGCCTTTGAGAGGCTCAGTGGAGAAGAAATGACATGTATTAACTCTTATTAATTGATTTTACATTAAATTTCATCAAATTCAGTCACTTTTGTTGACTTTGGGGGTTTTTGGTAGGTTGGCCATTAATTCTGAGCTGTATTTGGAAAATATCTCTGGCTGTGCATTCAATTTGTATTCTTTTGAGAAAATAGGCATGTAGGTGGCAGTTTTGGTCTTAAGAGAAGTAAAGGCTTCTGATATTTGGCATTTAAAGCCTTTCTTCTGTTGATCTATCTGTTTTATCACTTTTAACCCTGATTAGGCCTTGATATTGCTTTTGGGCCTTTGTAATCATCTTTGACCCTTTCAACTTTCCTGCTGACTTTATTCATTGTTAAATATCCATTTTTCTTTGGATTTCGGTCTTCATTGTAGGGTTAAGCTACTTAATCTTTCATTTTTATGTATTTAACCCTTTATCCTTGACTATTTGATGACTTTCTCTTTAATCCTTTTTATTATTCTTTAACCCCTTTGTTTTAACTGTGCTTTATTCAACATTTGCTAGGTTTTAGGCCTTTAAACCTTTTTTTTATGTTTAAATTGTCCTTTTCCCCCTTTTAAAATTGATTTAGGCCTTGGTTTTATGATTTAGGCCTGTTCATGCCTCCTTTATCCTTCTTCGGTATTTTAGTCCTTCTTTTGGCTGTTTTAACCTTTTAAACTGTGGATTAACCTTGAACCTGTATGATTAAACCTTTAATCTTCCAATATGATGTATCAACCGTTTTAACCTTAATCATTTGCTGACTTCTCCCCTTTTTTATGTGTACAATTAACTTTAATACGCGGAGGTTTTTACTGAAATGTCAAATTGCCATGATCCACTGCTTGTGACGTGGAATTCATCTCCTCGACCCCTTTGCTTTTTTTTTAGGCCATGAGGATCGTCACCCTTGGCCTTATCCCTTTACTGGACATGTGGGGAGGGTTTCCTATTTAAAAATCATCATCAAACCTACAAAAACCAACAAATATGTTATGAAAACCTGTGAGGGAAGGTTTTGACTACTTAGGAGGTTGGCAGAGGTGGAGGAGCAGTGCAGAGGAGCGGGAAATGCCAGCGGAGGCGGAGGAGAAGCGCAAAGGAGCGAGAAATGCAGGTGGAGGAGGTTTTAATGGAGAAAACCTACAAAAATTGTGTTTTAAAAGTAAATTTGGCGCAAAAAATGGCTTGGTGGTTTCGCAAAAACCATTGGCAGTTTTCGCGTGGTGATTGAGTGGTAAGTGGTTTAGCCTGGAGGGAACGCGATCCAATTAAATGGAGACGCGTGGCTTTTGCAAAACTAGCAGTCTTGTGGGGATTTTGATTGTTAAACCGTGGTGAAAAAATTTGCGTGAAACACAACGTAGGCCATTGGATCAAGCAGAGAAGATCAAACAGTGAAGGGATGAGCGCAAGGGAAAAAGATGCTCGGGCAGAAGATTTAGAGGGAGCCAGGTGGCATGCAATGGTTGGATGGGCGGCTAGGTAGTGGGAGGTAGGCCCCAGCGAGATTTGATGTCGAGAGTAAACAAGAGCCGTCGAATCTTACAGATTGATGGTGGAGATCGTTTGTAGGGGTGAAAGGATAGAAATGGGTCGGGCGATCACAGGGCGAAAGGGGCGATGTAATAGCCGTTGATATTTAAAGATCAATGGTTGGTATTGCTTTGTTAAGTGATAAGGTGGAGATAAGTGAAAATAAGGGAGGGAAGTAAGGCACGACAGGATTAGGTTGAAGGCTCGGTCCTCTGGAGGGATAAGGTGACCAGGACCAGAGGGAAAGGAGTTAATGAAATGGAGAAAATGGGTGATTGACAGGTCAAATGTGGGTCGTCAGATCCTATGGATCTACAGTGTAGATCTCATCGGGATATCATTTATCAGTGTGGTCAATTTATAAAGAAAATTCAGGTTTTAAATGAAAAGCCGATGTAATGGGGGCTTAAAACATAAGCGCGAGGGCATGGTCCCATGGAGGAATATGTGACCAGGGGCTAGGGAAAAAGGGGCCAATCGTATTAATGGGGGAAGGGGAAGTAATGTGACGGAAAATGTAATAGTGCTGATGCGATGGGGCTAAGGTCTTGGTTGTGAGCGCAAGGTCTTATGATGGAGGAGGACTTGGAATTTTAAGCCCTCAGGGAATTAAAGCCTGTATTATAAGAAAGGCCACATTTAGGCCACAAAGAGGGGTTTTTTAGTGTCTTTTTTTTTAGGTTCCAGGTGAAATAAAAGGAGTTTTAAAACCAAATAAGAAAGGGATAAGTGGTTTAAAGGGATTTTTGAGGAAAATAAAGATAAATGAGAGAGGAAAGGGGAAATTTTACAAGGAAAATAAATGATATGGGGGCATTTGTATGAAGATGAAATGGGGGAATGAAATGATGAAAATGGAGCCTTTTAGGAAACAAATTTTCTTTGGGAATGGTATTATTTTGAAGTGAACAACAAGCTAAGGAACAACACTTAAGAAACATCATTGTTTAAGGAACAACAGGCTTCAAGAAGTCACAAATTTTGCATGATATTTGTTTCTTGAAGACCAAAGACCTGTTTTAGCCATGATTTGCTATGACAAAAATTTACTGAGGGCTAATAGTGGCTCCACTTGGGGATGACAGCTCCTTGGAGGTGTCAAGAACTTCAAAGATTGATCTCTGGGATGTATACCCATGCCTTTATCCATTGACAACCTTTTCTTCTTTGATCATGTTGCTTAGAAAGATGATCAGTACTTTATATCAGTAAACAAATTTCTCCCAAACATTCTACCCACACAGCCTACTTTTCCTAACATTTTTCTTCATAAGGTGCACTTGGACTTGCAAACCTTTATCATCAACATTTTATTCTTTTATTTTGAAAGTAGGAAACTAAAATAAAACTACCCTTATTTCTTCCATGAGTTCAGATTAAACAGTTGAACTCATTAATTCTCTACCTAAGCTACTATCTTCCAGGATTAAATTGTCTGGAAGATTTTATTCTCTATTTTCTAAAACAAAAATTTAAACACAGTCAAATCAGGATTAGACTATCTGATTTGCCATGGTGTTTATGGTTGTATGTACAAGCTACACATAGACTTTAATTTTAGAAATTTAAAACAAAACTGTGAAGGCTTAAGATCTGGAAATTTTAAAACATCCTTCATTCTTTCTTTTAGCTCTGGTTTTGATCTTTTAGAGTTGTTATTTTTTTATTCTTTCTTGGTTCAGATTTTAAGCATGTTTGAACCATTCTTTCCTTTTCTTTGGCTCAGATTTTGGTCTTATTAGAGCCATTTCTTTCTATCCTAATCTAATATATTGATAAGCCAAGATTAAATAGTTTGGAAAATCTAATTCACTAACCTATCAGCAGTAAATTCAAAACTATATAGTCATGATTAGGTTGTATGACTAAATAGCAGTGTTCTTTTGGTAGTGGCATTTAAGCTTGCACACTTTCAGAATTTCTCTTTTTTTGGGTATGGGGTTGTACCTTTCTTCTTTTATGTATGCCCTCTTTTTCTCTTTTTCTATTGTTTTTGTATTTTCTTTTTTCGATTTCAAAAGAAATGTTATATACAATGAAATGAAAAAGCTATGAAACTAAAAATATCAGTTAACAAAAATAATGTTTGAGAGCCCTGCCATTGACAAGACCTCCAAAGTATTCAGCTCCATCAAATTCTTGAAGAAAGAATGCATTTTTTTCAATGGCAGATTGAATAAGATAAGGGCCTTTCCATAAATTATCAAATTTTCCATGTTTGCCCTTATCTTCTTTCCTTGAATCCCATTTTAAAGCTTTATCACCAATTTTAAAATCACTTGCCTTGATTCTTTTGTCAAACAACTTCTTGATGTTTTCTTGTAGTTGTTGTGCTCTGATGTATACTTCCTCCCTGGTTTGTTTCAAATGTATAGTCTGATTTATTCTTCTTGTCATATCATTATCTTCAGACTGTAATTCTTGGATCAGCTTCATGAATAACACTCCTAAACTGGTTGGAAATATTGCATCAGTTCCATAAACTAGCTGGTAAGGAGACATCGCAATTAAATTCTTAACTGTCAATATGTCTACCCATAATGCATGTACTAGCTTATTGTGCCATGATTTCTTGTTATCTTCCAGCAACTTCTTGATTATGTTTACCAAAATTTTATTTGAGGATTCTGCCAAACCATTACCTTGAGGGTAATAGGCTATAGAATGACCCAAAATAATCTGATATTTATGACATAACTCTACCATCTTTTTAGATCCAAATGAAGCAGCATTGTCAGTTATGATCTTTCTAGGACAGCCAAATCTAGACAGTATATGGTTTTCAAGGAATGAAATGAAGACTGAATCTATGGAATTCCTAGAGGGGATGGATTCTATCCATTTGGTAAAATAGTTTTTGGCTGTGAGGATCCATCTGTGTTGGGCAGATGAGGAAAGATGGATTTCCCCAATGAATTCTAGACCCCACTACTAAAAAGGAGCTTCAACGGTGATTGGTTGCAGAGGTAAGGGAAGCAGTTTTCTTTTGCCTTCGAAAATTTGGCATTTGTAACAGGCAGTAATCATTTTGTGGACATATTGAAAGAGAGTGGGCTAGTAATAACCAGCTCTAAGGATTTTGTTAGAAGTTGACTTCCAGTAGAGGTGGCCTCCACATTCTCCTTCATGTAACTCATGCTTGATCTTATCTGCATCATTTTCAGGCAAACATTTAAGCAATAATCCACTAGCATTTTTTCAATATAAACATTTATTCAAAATGCAGTAATTTACAACTTTCAACTTTAAGAATCTTGCCTTAGTTTTTGACAAGCCAGGAGGGACATTTAGATTGAGCAAAACATACAAAATATCAATATACCAAGATGAATTCAAAAAATTATCTTCAATAATTGGAGTTGAAAACTCCTCCTGTTCATCTATTGCATTAAACATGTTTATATCAAGAGCTTGAAGGTTGGATTCAACCATAAGTTTTGCTAGTCCTTGACTTTTTATGATCTTAGTGGGTTTGATTTCCATATCATATTCTAAAATCACAGCAATCTACTTTCCTCTTTTTCCATCTGGATCTTGGGTCAATATGTCTTTTACAACTGAATGAAGCACAAATGCTATAATGTGGGAGTGTAAAATGTAAACTCTAAAGTATTTTAAGGCTTTGACTAAGGCAAAGGCTTGTTTTTCCATTATATTGTACTTCAGAGGTGCATCTCTTAATGCCTTGCTGAAAAATGCAATTGGCTGCTCTTGTCCATTCGTGTTTTTCTGTAATAGGACAACAACTACTATGTGTTCTGATGCAAATGAAAAAATGAAGAAATCTTTTGTAAAATCAAGGCTAACGAGAACGGTGTTTTGGTAAGTGCTTTTTTTACCAACTCAAATGATTTCTTTGCCTCTAAGGTCCATTTAAATCATTTTTTCTTTTTAAGCATATTTTTCATGTTTCTAAGGAGTTCAACTAGATTGGGTATGAACCTTCTCAAGAAATTAATCTTTCCAATGAAATATTGAAGCTCCTTGATGTTTCTAGGATGGTTGATTTTCAATATACCATCAATCCTCTTTGGATATATTCTTATTCCCTCTTCAGATATGATATGTCCAAGAACTTTACCTTATTGGAGACCAAACAATGTTTTCTTTGGATTTAAGGACTGTCCAAATTTTCTGCATTTTTCAAAGAATTTTCTCAAGTGTATTAGGTGTTCTTCATCTGTTTTAGAATAGAACGTGATGTCATCTAAGTAAATCGCTGTGAAGTAACCTATTTCTTCTGAAAATGTAATATCCATGGCTCTCTGAAATGTGGCAACAACATTCATTAAACCAAAGGGCATTTTCAAATACATGAAATTACCTCAAGGTGTAGTAAAGGTTGTTTTAAGTTGATCATCAGGATGTACCAATATTTTATTGTAACCTGAGAAGCCATCTAGCAAAGAAATTATTCTAGAACCAACTACCCTTTGCAAGATATGATCCATTTTGGGTAAGGGATAATTGTCTTTTAATGAGGCTTTGTTTAAGTTTCTAAAATCAATGCAAAGCCTTATTTCTTCTATTTTCTTCCTAACTGATACAAGATTAGAAACCCACTCTGAGTATCTAGCAGGGACTATAATTCCAGCATCATACATTTTTCTAATTTCTTTCTCTACCATAGGTAATTGAACAAGGTTAGTTCTGTGCAATTTTTGTTTAAAAGGTTTCTGGTTTTCTTTGAGGGGTATCTTATGCTGGATTATTTCTGTATCATATGATTTCAGATCTTCATAACTCCATGCAAACACATCAATTTTTTTTTTTTAAAAAACAATAAATTTTAGTTTAATGTGAGCTGGCAGTGTCTTGGAAAATTTGATCATTTTGGGCTTTTCCTTACTGCCTATGTTACATTTTTCCACTTCAGTTTCAATAGGTTCCATTTTTGGCTTTTTGGCAACATCATTCAAATCAAACAATTCTTCTAATGGGACCAGTCCTCTTGGCAAGCTGTGATATTTAGATTGCAGCACTTCTAAGTCTTCATTTTCTAAATCTGTGGTATTTTCTGCTGTAAGTTTGGGTTCATAGGTTAACAGATTTATTTCAGCAATCTCAGGAGATTTTTCTTCTTCAAAAAGTGGGTTTTCTTCAATAGGATAGTCTTTTTCATACTCTGAATCTGATTTTGATGTTTCAAATTCATTTTTGGACTGTAGGAAGTCTTATATTTCTTTATATCCATAAAAAAATTTCCAATATTTTTGATTATTCGGGACAGCTGGTCTATATTTTACTTGGGTAGTGCATTAATTGGTTTCATAAGGTGTTAGACAAGTTCTAGCAATAGAGGCTAACCCATAAGCAAGGATATTCTGGTTCTTGGGACAAAGGTAAGTTGGAATTCATCAAATGTTTCTAACAAGTCCATGGCATCATCTCTATAAGCTCTAAGTCTGGGATGTTTGGCACTATATTCCCCATTTACTTGCCTAATTATCAATTCTGCATCTCCATGAACTTTATTCTTTTGGCCCCTAATTTCTTCAATAAATGTAGGCCTAAAATGAGAGCCTCATACTCTGCTATATTATTTGTACATTGGAAGTTTAATCTAAAGGAATGTCCCACAGCATGATTTTTTTCCATGTTATGCACCCATATGCCTACTCTTGCACCATCTTTAGAGCAAGATCCATAAAAAATCATACTCCAAAGAGGATTGTTTTCAGATCTGTCATTAATTTCATTGTTGTCCTCCTTGTTTAGTTTATTACAACAGTCATTGTGATGTTCATGTGGGTTTGCACTATGCTGAATTTTGTTTTCTTCCTCAAGATTTTCAGTGTTTTGAGGATTTGTTCTTTGATTTCCATGATCTGCACTATATACATGATTGTTTTGGACCTCAAGACCTGTGATCTGCTTGCTGTAATTTTGTGAATTAGCAAACTATATTTTTGTTTTTTCCTTATTTTCCTCTTCATTTATGGCTGCCCCTATGCTTGGATGTGGAGGGAACACTAAATTGGGTGATGTTTCATTGACTAACTATTTCTCATTAGGAATCTCATCATTGTAAAGAATAAATGAGTCAAGTTTAGTGTGTATGGAATAAAGAGGAGAATTCATTGGTCTTTCTTGGTTACTCACCATGTATTTCATGTGTGTTTCCCTATAGAGTCTTCTAGGTTGACTGAAGATAGGGATGGTGGCATAAGTCATATCCATTTGCATAGTACCTTGTAACTTAGAACCCCATGATCTTGAGAGAAGCATGCCATATTTGGGGGGTATATCAGCCACTACAATGTCCATCACTAAGCTTTTGGCTAGAATTTGAGCTACGTTAACATAGATATCTTTTATAAGGCCTAGGCATCTTACTCTGCTTGAATCAAAAGAACATAAAAACTTATAAGGTATAGTTACCTCAAGGCCTAGCTTTTCCATGATTACTTTAGCCATGAGATTATGTGATGCCCCTGAATCAAGAATGGCATTGTGAAAAATATTATCATGGATGTTCAAACTGATGTAGAATGGATGGTTAGTTCCTTCCTGAAATTTTCCTTCAATTTTGGGACCAAACAGGAGCTCTGGTGTATCATCATTTAAGTTAACAGTGTCATGAATTTCTTCTATGTTTATAGCTTTCAAAACTTGACATCTATATTCCTTTTGAGTGACCAACTTAGTGAGTGGGACAAGGATTTTAATTTTGGCAATTTCACTCTTTAGGTTGAAGGGAATCTGATTTTTCAAAAAGTTTAATTCAACCTTCTTAGTCACTGTTTCATCAGCAAAATCAACTTGCTGATTTTTAGTATTTACAGTAGTTAAAATGGTTTTTTTAGGAGCATTAGCTGAAATGCCAGTGCTAGTAGGGTTACTACTATATTTTTCATTGATTTGGTTGTCTTTTCTCCTGTTCAGATCAGAACTTTCAGCCACTATTTTATGATATTCTACTGTCTTTTTAGAAGCATTTTCAGGGCCTTTTTTGGCAGAATTTTCATAGGTCTTGTTCTTGGGAGTCTCTTGATTCTTTTTACTTCTTAGGTCATATTGTTTAGGTGATCCTATGATTTCATTTTCAAAGTCTATTTCAATTATTCTATTTTTGGTCTTCTATCATCATAGGGTGTATATCAAACTTGTTTTCTTTCATAAATGATATCAGAATCCTCATTACTTACTCCCAACATGTTCATGTGCTCATACTCTGTTTTTTCATTTGTTTCTTCATCCTCATTGACATAATTTTATTGGAAAGGAGGTCTGATCTGTTGATCAACATCTCTTTGTCTGTTTTTGAGGTTTATTTCTCCTAAAGTTCTGATTTTGGTTTTGGGGATGATTTTTGTTTTAAGGAGCTGATTGATTTTCTCTAGATTGAGCTCCCTCAAGCATACTCATTCTCTCCATAATATTTTCCATCATCCTTTCTAGTTTTGAGTCAGATGTGGAAGGTGCAGTATCTTCCCTATAGGATACCCTCTTCTCAGTTTTCATTATGGCTCTCTTCTCAATCAGATTTGTTTCCACACTAAGAGCTCCCTTCTGCATGTCTTCTAAGGTTAAGGGATCCCTTTCTCTTAGCTGATAGGCCATTTCAGGATCAAATCCTTCAGGGAATTTGGCCAAAGCTGAGCCTTGTGGAGGTTTTTAATCTGGGGGAAGTGCATTATAAGCACTATTAAATCTAGTGCAATAATCTTGCACACTCTCCCCAGTATTTCTTTTGAGTTGTTATAATCTGAAAGTATTTGAAGAGGGTTCTTCCTAACTTACCACTTTTTTATGAAATTTTGATGGAAAGCTTGGAGATCATTAATACTATGAGGGGTTAAGCCTTTGAACAACTTTCTTGCTTCTCGCCCTAAATTTTGAGCAAATAATCTAAGTTTAATGGTCTCATCATCTATATCATTTATATCAAAATAGGCATTCATCTTATCCACATGCATTTGAGCATTAATAGTACTACTAGCATCATATAATGGAATATTGGACTGATAGTCTTGTGGAAAATTGGCTAAGGGGAAAGGAAGGACTAGAGGAGCATACCATGCTGCCATGATAGGAGGTTGTGGAAAAAATGGGGGGTTTACAAGTAGAGGGTTTATGAAAGGAGGAGGAGGATGGAATGGAGTAGTTTAAACAGCGGGTGCATGGATAACAGTAGTACTTAGACTAGAAAAATACTGTTAAGTTGATCTAGGATGAGAAAAACCAAAGTTATGAATGAAATGAAGGTCAGGTGGAGTGGTTTCTCTACTACCAGGATGTTCACCACTATGTTGGGGTGAGTGTGGAGACTCAAGGTCTATCTGATCTATATCACTAAGTGACTTAGTTCTGGATGGGTTTCTTAAGTCAACTTGTGTATTTTGTAGAGATGAGAGGTTTTCAGGAACAAAATTAGCTCTATGAATTGGTTTGACAATAGTTGAAGTCTTAGATTTAGGAGATTTCCTAAGGATACTTTCTGGATTATCAACTACCTCAGGAGGATTTGGGTCAGGATAGGCTCTAGTATAAATTCTTCTAGAAGCCACTATGTAGTGTTTTTTGACCCAATGATGAGGAAAGTTCAGCCAAGTATGACAGTCTTTTAAAGGCTAACTAATATGTTTCAAAGAAAACTCAATCCTCAAAGTCTTCTTAACTAAGTTTGTATGATGTTATGATAAATGCTTTCCCAGTGGAGTCTTAGGAAAGACGAGTGGGGTTAGCAGGCCTATTGAATACCAATGGAGTCACCAGGTGAAGGATTTTTACTTGTTTTTCAAGGTTTGATTGTTGTTCACCATCAAAAATCAATAATAACCAGTCTTGGTGACACTTGATTCATTTAGACATAGGGGTTAGTTGAGTTGTGAAGTTATCTATTACTCAATAATCTCCCCAATATGTTCGCCATTCTGTTATGTCTCTGTAGTTTGCAAGATTGGCAAGAAAAAACGCTTCAGAGCCAACATCAAAACCACTTTGAAATCCCAGGGTCTAGCCCTCGTAGGTTCAGAGAGGGATCTCTTTATATAAGTGTTTTTAAAGATATGATATTTAAGGCTTATGATATGATATTAGGCTAGTTATAAGGCACAAGGGTTTTTTTTTGTTTTGGTTGGGATGAATATCATTAAAATGAAGGAAGTCTTTTGAAGGGTAAAGTTATGAGTAGGTTGAAAATGGTTCAACTGGTAGGGTAAGTAAGAAATAGTGTCAATCCATTGGGCTATGGAGTCACAAAAGGATTTAATTGCACAACAAGTTTCAAGAGTGGTCTATGGGGCAAGTCATCTATGTCAATAGATCTCTTTAAGTTGATTTATGTTGTGAAACATTAAGAAGTGGTGAAAGAAGCAAACATATAAGAAAACAAAGGGCAGCTTAAGATCAAGTAAGGAATTTTAACCTAGCCTGCTTATACTCAAAGGAAAGCAAATAATATCTTAAGATCAAATAAGGACTTTTAACCTTGTCTTCTTTCAGCATATTCTCAAAAGAAAACATTTAAGATAAAAAAAGAATAGCTTAAGATCAAGTAAGGAATTTTAACCTAGCCTGTTTTCAGCATATTCAAAGGAAAACACTCAAGATTAAGGTAAAAATTAGTCTAAGATCAAGTAAGGACTTTTAACCTAGCCTTCTTTTGACATACTTTCAAGAGATCTTTTCAAAGCAACTGTTGGAGAAGATACTATAGGACAGGGCTAACCATAAAATGATCTAATTGAACTTTAGTTAGAAAAATTTATAAGAACATTCAAGGAAAAAATCTCAAGTTTTACTCAGCAAGACAAGGGCTCACCAACATTCCTTAACTGATCACACTCTATTGAATCATCCTCAAATACACAATTGGTAGAAAACATAAAGGTAAATATTTATCAGTGAGATTTAGGGTACTTCACAGTAAATTCTAATCTATATTTGTTGTTCTTTATCAGATAAAATGGACAGTATGGAAATCATGAGAAAAATAACAATTTACAATAAGAAAAACATCACCATTGACATAGACTAGGATCCCATAAATTAGCTTGTATTTGATGTTCAAACCAATTACAATCTTCAAGTCTAGTGGGTCTTTACAGCTTCAAACTTCTCATCTCAGCCTATCTTTCTTCTATTACAAAACAGAGCTTCAACAGATTCAAAGCTATTTACATTCAATGAGTATTAAAATACCAACCCTTACAATGTGCTCATCATGGAGTTTTTATAGAAAAATGAGGAGGTGAAGTGTAAGAAGGGTTCATTTGTTCAATTAATGAAGAGTAAGTGTTTCTCCACCTTTGAGAGGCTCAATGGAGAAGAAATGACATGTATTAACTCTTATTAATTGATTTTACATTAAATTTTATCAACTTTAGCCACTTTTGTTGACTTTGGGGGTTTTTGGTAGGCTGGCCATTAATTCTGAGCTGTCTTTGGAAAATATCTCTGACTATGCATTCAATTTGTATTCTTTTGAGAAAATAAGCCTGTAGGTGGCAGTTTTAGTCTTCAGAGAAGTAAAGGGTTCTGATATTTGGCATTTAAAGCCTTTCTTCTGCTGATTTGTCTGCATTATCACTCTTAAACCTTGATTAGGCCTTGATATTGCTTTTGGGCCTTTGTAATCATATTTGAGCCTTTCAACTTTCCTGCTGACTGTATTCATTGTTAAATATCCCTTTTCTTTGGCTTTCGGTCTTCATTGTAGGGTTAAGCTACTTAATCTTCCATTTTTATGTATTTAACCCTTTATCCTTGAGTATTTGATGACTTTCTCTTTAATCCTCTGTATTAGTATTTAACCCCTTTGTTTTAACTGTGCTTTATTCAACATTTCCTAGGTTTTAGGCCTTTAAACCTTTGTTTTTACGTTTAAACTGTCCTTTTCGCCCTTTTAAAATTGATTTAGGCCTTGTTTTTGTGCTTTAGGCCTGTTCATGTCTCCTTTATCCTTCTTCGGTCTTTTAGTCCTTCTTTTGGTTGTTTTAACCTTTTAAACCATGGATTAACCTTGAACCTGTATGATTAAACCTTTAATATTCCAATCTGATGTATCAACCCTTTTAACCTTAATCATTTTCTGACTTCTCCCCTTTCTTTTGTGTACAAGTAGCTTTAGTATGTGGGGGGTTTTACTGAAATGCAAAATGGCCATGATCCATTTCTTGTGTCGTGGAATTCATATCCTTGACAAATTTGCTTTTGTTTTTAGGCCACGAGGATCGTCACCCTCGGCCTTATCCCTTTACTGGACATGTGGGGAGGGTTTTCGCTTTAAAAATCATCATCAAACCTGCAAAAACCAACAAATATGTTATAAAAACCTGCGAGTGAAGGTTTTTACTGCTTAGGAGGCTCGTGGAGGAGGAGGAGCAGTGCAGAGAAGCGGGAAATGCAGGCGGCAGAGGTTTTAATGGATAAAACCTACAAAAACTCGGTTTTAAAAGTGAATTTTGCGTAAAAAATGGCTTGGTGGTTTCACAAAAACCATCGGTGGTTTTCACGCGGTGATTGAGTGGTAAGTGGTTTAGCCCAGAGGGAACGTGATCCAATTAAATAGAGATGCGTGGCTTATTCAAAACCAGCAGTCTTGCGTGGATTTTGATTGTTGAATCGTGGCAGCAAAAGTTGTGTGAAACACAATGTAGGCCATTGGATCAAGTGGAGCAGATCCAACGATGAAGGGATGAGTACGAGGGAAAAATATGCTCGGGCAGAAGCTTTAGTGGGAGCCAGGTGGCATGCGATGGTTGGATGGGCGGCTGGGTAGTGGGAGGTAGGCCCCAGTGGGATTTCATGTCGGGAGTAAACAAGAGTCGTCGGATCTCATAGATTGACAGCGGAGATCATTTGTAGGGGTGAAAGGATAGAAATGGGTCAGGGATCACAGGGAAAAAGGGGTGGTGTAATAGTCGTTGATCTTTAAAGATCAATGGTTGTTATTTCTTTGTGAAGTGATAAGGTGGATATATGGGAAATGAAGGGAGGGAAGGAAGGCACGATAGGATTAGGTCGAAGGCTCAGTCCTCTGGAGGGATAAGGTGACCAGGACCGAAGGGAAAGGAGTTAAGGAAATGGTGAAAATGGGCGATTGACGGGTCAAATGTGGGCCGTCAGATCATATGGATCTATGGTGTAGATCTCATCGGGATATCGTTTATTGGAGTGGGCAATTTATAAAGAAAATGCAGGTTTTAAATGAAAGGCTGATGCGATGGGGGCTTAAAACACAGGCGCTGGGGCATGGTCCCGTGGAGGGATATGTGACCAGGGGCCAGGGAAAAAGGGGCCAATCGCATCAGCGAGGGAAGGGGAAGTAATGCGACGAAAAATGTAATAGCGCCGATGAGATGGGGTTAAGGGATTGGTTGCATGCACAAGGTCTTATGATGGAGGAGGACTTGGGATTTTAAGCCCTCAGGGGCTTAAAGCCTGTATTATAAGAAAGGGCGTATTTAGGCCAAAAAGAGGGGTTTTTTAGTGTTTTTTTTAGGTTCTGGATGAAGTATAAGGATTTTTAAAACCAAATAAGAAAGGGCTAAGTGGTTTTAAAGTGATTTTTGAGGAAAATAAAGATAAATGAGAGAGGAAAAATTTCTACAAGGAAAATAAATGATATGAGGGAATTTGTATGAAGATGAAATGGGGGAATGAAATGATGAAAATGGAGCCTTTTAGGAAACAGTTTTCTTGGGGAACATCAGGCTAAGGAACAGCACTATTAAGAAACAGCACTTAAGGAACAACATTTTTTAAGGAACAATAGGCTTCAAGAAGTCACAAATTTTACATGATATTTGTTTCTTGAAGGCCAAATACCTGTTTTAGCCATCATTTTCTATGACAAAAATTTACTGATGACTAAGAGGCTAAAGGTGAAAAGTTTGTTTCTTGAGGAGGGTAAGAGGTATTTTTAACCAAATTTTCCCTATCAGGCTACATACTATCATCTCACATGGCAATGGAATTTTTCTAGGCCTAAAATCCAAATTACGTGAAGTTTGTGGGGAATTAGGCAATTCTGCAGCGTGTGCCAGGCTTGAAGCCCAGTTTTTGCTGTGGAATTTCTGAAGAATTCTTTCTGGTTTTAAGGTACCCAAAATTATAAGGAGGAAGAGTTTTGAAGGCCGTGTTTAATTTTTTTTGACTACTTAACATCCTCAAATGAATAAAACAAAGTAGAAGAGTATCACATATCATCTTTTTTTTGGTGCTACTAAACTAGCTACAAAAGTAGCTCAAAACAGAGTTTTGACAACAAGGTTAGTTTTGATGATTAATGTTAGGAAGAAGGAGAAAGTTAATGAATACTTAAATTTCTTCCCCATCAGAATGACAAAGAGTATCAGAGAATTGACAAAGAGTATCAGATCAGTGATTTTCCAAGTGAAGATATTCAGTTAAGAGTTTAGTTTGAAGACACCAGTCCACGTGTGTCAGGTCATCAAACTGATACCTCCTTAATAATAGGCAGAGTAACTTCAGGAAGGCAGTCAGGATATTAATGTTTTCTTGATGGCCAGCATGGTTAAAATATAGGATTCCTTTCGAGAAATATTTGGATCATCTTTACTTTAAATGTAATAAATAGGTTTTTGAGTCATAGTAGGACTCTAAATCCTAATTTGAAAGGTGTCAGTCCTAGTTTTAAAATTATAGTAAGTAGTTATATTTGGTGTTAGTAGTAGAGTTTAATAATCTAGCCACTCGGAAGATTGAATGTAAAGGCTAAATGCCCATAAATAGTGAATACTTCGATGTATGAAAGGTTGGAAATTTTTTTATGAACAGTCTACTTTTGTAAATGCTTTGGATGGACTGCTATATATAGAAGCGAATTAACTTTTCTCTACCTGATATTCTTAATGTATTTCAATGATTTCATATCTTATCTTTGAAATGTTTCCCTTTCATAGTTGCAATGATTATTACTCAGAATTCATGGTTAGTCATGCTCTGACTTCCTTTAAGTGTTATACTATGGTCTTATGAGTTTTTGGGTCCTATCTGTGGATGGTTTTTTTCAAATTTTTAATACTTATTACTAAGAATTCATGGTTATTCATGCTCTAACTTCCTTTAAGTTTTAAGCTTTGATGAATCTCTTTTAATACTTTCCTTTTTCAATACCCTGATGTATCATTACTCAGAATTCATGTATCACATGCTTTAACTTCCTTTGAACCTCGACTTATTGAGATTTTCCTGAATGTGTCACTCTTTCATTGAAGTATATACAAGCCTCAGTTTCTACATGAAGAGTTATTGTTATCTTTATCCCTGTCACTGAGTCCATGGCCCAATGGTAGCAAGTCTTCATATTTCAACCTATAAACATAAAAAATCACAAACCATAGAGTTAGCCATCTATTTATATCTTTAATCAATATCATTAACCCTTGAGAGAACCCTCTTTGACTGAGGAGGCTAAGCCTTAGCCAAAATATTGGTTTGAAATAGTTACTCAAAGTCCACTAGATGAGCAGCCCATCAGGACCAGATTTTGCAATAACACATGACATGACATTACAAAATGCCATGTTGGATTCAAGGGCCTCTCATAAGCTCATGCCTAAAGTGATTATGGAAATAATGGGATTTGAAATCACGAGAACATACAAGTATTTTTTTTCTTTTGATTCAAAAAGAGTTCAATGCATTGAATTGATAAAAAAATTTGTTGTTGGTATTACACAAGTCCCTGCCAAGACAGTGGTAATGGACATTGTGGTAGCAGACATTCCACCCAATTTTGGCATGCTGCTATCTAGGTCTTCGGAAACAAATATAAAAGGCACCATGCAAATGGACCTAACATATGCCACAATTCCTATTTTTGGTGAGCAAAGAAGGTTGTACAGAGATACAAGGATGGCTTATATGGTAAGTAGTAAGGAAAAACCTTAGAATTTCCCAATTTATGATGTTGAAATTGAATTAGGATCAACAATTATTTTCAATGAGTTTACTGATCAAGCAGAATATGAAAGGAAAGCGGGAATTCGGGAGGTTGAAAATCAACAAGCATAAAATCAGGAAATCATTGAAGAAAAGGCTGAGGGCTAGTGGTTGTTGCACTTTGATGGATCAGCAGAGAGGGGGATGGAGCAGGAATTTGGATCACAACTCCTGAGGGCGAAAGTAAGTTCTATTCTTTCAAACTAAATTTTGATTGCACAAATAATATGGCTGAGTATGAATCTCTATTTTTGGGTTTAGAAATTTTGAAAAGGTTAGGTGCCCAAAAAATTTCAGTTTGTGGAGATTCTGAATTGGTGGTGTATATCAAACCAAGGATGTGAGAATGAGAGAATACATAAATTTGATCATGGAGATGTTAGAAAAAATTCAAGAATATTCATTTATTGTGAAGACTAGGGATCAAAACTCAATAGCTGATTCTCTAGCTATTTCTGCAAGTCTATTTTTTATCCCTATACATTCCACTGAAAAAATATGAGGTTGAAGTTTGTCATAGGCCTGCTATCCCAGAAAACATCACACACTCGCAATTTTTTGAAGACGACCAACAAGTAAAACAATTCATAGAATTGAAAGAGTTTGAAAGGACACAAGTAGATCAACAAAACATGCTACTAAAACTAAGGGTAATTTTGAAGTGTTGCACCTGAAGAATAATTATATACCCAAAGGACTCATCCCACTTCAAAAGCTTTTTGACCAAAATTATGTGTTCAAATCTCCTAGGATACAAGATGATGATGAAGAGGTAGAGAGTTGTAACCTTGGTACAATAGCGACGCCTAAAATTATCAAGCTTTCTAAGTTTCTTTCTGTAGAGATGAAACAAAAATATATTTAGATGATGAAAAGGTTCATTGGTGTTTTTGCATGGCGTTATGCTGATTTGAAGAAATATGATCCTACTATTATTCAACATATCATTCCTATTAAAGAAAATGAGAAGCCTTTCAAATAGAAGCTGAGGAGGATTAATCCACTTCTCATGCCGCCGATTGAGAAGGAAAGTAAGAAGACATTTGATGCAAAAATGATTTTCCCAATCAGATTCTGAAAATGGCTTGCTAACTTGGTACCAGTCAGGAAAAAGAGTGGAGAAATCAAAATTTTCATTGACTTCAAGAACTTGAACAAAGCTTCTCTGAAGGAAAATTACCTTCTCCCAAAGATGGATCAAATTCTGTAGAAGATTGTTGGTTCCCAAAGGATGTCTATGCTGGATGGTTTTTTAGGATGTAATCAGATACTAGTGCACCCAGAAGATGAGGAGAAAACTGCTTTACTACACCATGGGGAACATTCATGTATGCCAAGATTCCCTTTGGTCTAATGAATTTAGGAGCGACCTTTAAAAGAGAAATGGACATTTCCTTTGCTAAGGAGAAGGATAAGTTGGTGGTTGTCTATCTAGATGACATAACATTATTCTCAAGAAAAGAGGAAGAACATTTGAAGCATCTGGAGAAAGTTCTACTGAAGTGTAGAAGGTTTGGTATTTCTCTTAATCCCACTAAGTGTTTTTTTTCTTTAACTTCTGGAAATGTTCTTGGGCACATTATTTCTAATGATGGGATAAATATTGATCCAAAAAAATTCAATGCCATTCACAAAGTAGATCTTCCTAGAAGTAGGAAGGAAATTCAACCTTTCCTTGGAAGAGTGAATTTTGTGAGAAGGTTTATTCCCAAATTTGTTGAAATTGTCAAAGATATAACTAAGATGCTGAAGAAAGGAGCTGACATTAAATGGAAATTTGAAGCAAAGTAGTCATTTGAGGAAATCAAGAAGGCACTGACTCAGGCCCCAGTGTTTATTAGCCCAGATTTTTCAAAGGAATTTCTAGTTTTTACATTTGCATCAGAAAACACAATTGCTAGAGTTTTACTGCACAAAGGATAACAAGGTACTAAGCAGCCAATTTAATTATTTAGTAGAACCCTTTCTAACTCAGAGCTGAAGTATAAAATCTTAGAGAAATAAACATATTCGTTGGTCAAAGCCATCAAAGACTTCAAAATTTATATTTTGCATTCTCATGTCATTACATTTGTGCCAAATGCTGTAGTGAAGGACATATTGACTAAAGATGATCCTGATGGTAAGAGAGGGAAGTGGATATCTAACTTACTGGAGTATGATATAGAAATAAAACCTACAAAATTGGTGAAAGGTCAAGGGCTAGTAAAGCTGATGGCACAATCCAATTTTGGCTGACTTGATATCAATTTTATTGTAGAATTTTTAGAATTATCAGATGAAGATGAAGAGTTGATTCCTATTGAAGAGAAGTACATTCCATCTGACTAGTACAAAGAACTTATCTTTGTCTTACATCATCATAGAGTTCCTGCTAAATTGACTAAATCTAAAGCAAGAATTGTGAAGCTGAAATCTCTGAGGTACTGGATCATAGACAAAAATCTGTATTGGAAAGATACAAGTGGCATTCTTTTGAATTGTTTGTTGGAAGATGAAGCTGAAAAAAGTGATTGAAGAGTTCCGTAAAGGAGATTGTGGAGGTAATCATTATTGGAAGGCCACAACAAACAAAATTCTCAGAGCAGGGTACTACTAGCATACCATGTTCAAAGATGTATACAAGAAGATAGATGTCTACCATGAATGTAAATTTTTTTATGGTAAGAAAAATCTTGTTCATTTACCCTTGATGCCAATTTATGTTGAGGCACCATTCCAACAATGGGGGCTAGATTTTATTGGTGAAATTCATCCATCATATTTAGGTCAGCATCACTGGATTCTGACAGCAACTGATTATTTCACCAAGTGGATTGAAGCAATCCTAACAAGGCAAGAAAATGATGTAGTTATCATTTCGTTCTTAGAGAATAACATATTTTCTAGGTTTGGCTATCCTATGAAGATGATTGATGACAATGCACAGGCTTTCCAATCCAAGAGGTTGATCAGTTTTTGTCATCAGTATCACAATACACTTGGAAAATCTACTACTTACTACCCACAAGGTAATGGTATTTCTGAATATTCTAACAAAAGAATTGTGAGAATTATTAAGAAGGTACTGCATCAAAATAAAAGGTCATGGCATTTGAAGCTGAAGTATGCTCTGCGGGTTGATAGAGTATGTACAAAAAGTTCAATTGGTACTTCACCTTATGAGTTGGTATATGGAGCTGAAGCCATTTTTCCTACATCCTTGGGAGTTCCTGTAATGAATTTGTTGTAAGGATTAGAGGATGAGCCTAATGCTATTCAAAGGAGAATAAACCAATTGATAGCTTTGCAGGAAAAAAGGGAGGAAGTATATAACAACAATCAACAATCTCAAAACAGAACAAAGAAGACATTTGTCAGGAAGGTCAAAGAGGAAAACTTTCAGATTCAAGATGTGGTATTAAAGTGGGAGGCCAGAATTGAAGAAAAGGGAAACATGGTAAGTTTGAGAATATCTGGAAAGGTCCATTCATAGTAGTTGCATTCCGTGGCAACAACACTTATCTATTGTAGGATATGGATGGACAACCTTGTGCTGGAGGGCCTCTCAATGGTAGGTTTTCGAAGCACTATTCCTCTTAAGCTATACTGATTTTTCACTCCATTGTATATATTCCATTTTTATTATGATTTTCTGCTAATAAAGACAAGTTTATCATCAAGCTTGAGCCCGAGGTGAAGGCCATTAGAGTTTGAAAAAATCTTGGAAATTTTCAGAGTTTTTATTTTCAAAAAGAAAATGGATATCACTAGAACTATAGGTTCTTTGGTGTACCACAAGGCACACCATCCCAAGCGGAGCCACTATTATCACTTAGAAAAATGTGAAAAATTAATTGACATGGTCATACAATTTATTTATCAAAGGTCTCAAGTTGGTATAGGAAAATTTAATTTTTTACATATTTAACCTGTCCTAAGGTTCAAGACCATCTCCATTTTATCTCAATACACCTCCATTCAAGTCAAGTCATGTCCCATTAGTCATAATTTGTTGTCAGTTTTCATTTCCCAAGTGTTTAAATTTGAAAAGGACACTTAAGCCAATTTTACCTCTTTTCGTAGCGCTTTATACTGTGAAATAACAATTTTCGCTACGAAACTGCCTAATAGTTTCATAGTGAAACTGTCAGAGAATCAACTAGCTATGCTACGAAAAAATATTTTCTATCTGTCTTGTCAAATCAGATGCAAAGTGTCAGTTCATGATTGAAGGAGTTAGGGTGGAGGTCATTCGAGTCTGTTAGGGCTAATTCAAAAGTACAATGTCATGTCTGAGGTCATCATTACCATTTTTAGCATGCATGTGTCATGATTAAAGCATGAGTTGTCATTCAAACCATAAAAGGTTACCCAATTAATCTTTTTTTCATTCTCCACTTTATCTTTACATGATATTTTATTTCTGGAGAGTTGCTTCATCGAGCCAAGCACATTGTTGGCATTTTCAAAGGTTGCAAGTTTCTTTAATCAAGCGACGATGAGAAGATATAAAACCACCATGGTTGCAAGGACGAACACCAACAAAGGTGGTCACTGCCACAGGTATCAGCCCATGGACATGAATTTTCTAAATGAAGACCCAACTTCCATGGAGGCATTGAGAATAACATGTTGTTTGAAATTCTATCAAAGGCTGCAGGGATTTCATCTACAGGTTTATAAATATTTTGCTAATAGTTTCACTAGGACAGCTTCAAAGGTGGGAATGCTAAACCTCACAGTAACACTAGACATCATTTCAGCACCAACAGGAATCCCTATAGTAGGGGAAAAATGGTTTAAAGGCATCAATTTCACCATGCAGGATTGCAAATAGTTCATCAAGCTAGAGCATAGTGAAATTGATCTCACAAACTCTATCCCAAGGAGTTACATGAAGGACAACTATTCAAAGTTGCTAATGATAATTCAGAAGTATTTCACCTATGAAGGAAGGTTTAACATGGTCTACTCCTACCACCTTAGGCTTCTGCTACATTTTGTGGGTAAGAGGTCTCTTGACTTGCCCTTTTACTTATACAGAAGTATAGGTAAAATATCAGATAAGGTTCAAGTTAAAATAGAAGGAAATGAAACTTCTTTATCTCATCATGGTTTAATTAAGTTTTTGGTGTTATAGGAGTTGAAGAGATTAGGAAAATATTGGACATCCTTTCTATTCATGAGTATTTTTGAAGTTGATGTTGTCACTCCTAAAAGAGTTATGAAATCTAGAAGTATTTCATCACCAACAATGGTAGAGGAAATTGAAGAAGGAAATAGATCATCCCTAGTAGGACTAGTGAGCATGGAGACAAAGCCTTTGTAGAAGATTAACACACCTAAAACCACATATGAAAAAAAAAATCAAACTGTCAGCAAACATAAGCAAATAGTTAGCAAACAAAGCAGCAAGAGAGTTACTAGTTTCCAAACAGTGGTTAAGGGTAACTTAGAGGACATCCAACATGCAATTGATATTGAAGAAACTCCCATTGTCCAAGCTGAAGATGTTGAAGATGGAGGAAGAAAGCTAAAGAAAGGCGTTACACCATTCTTTTTTCATCTAACCTATTATTATTAGATGGACGTAAGCACACCATGTAAGACCAATTTTACCCTAAGTAAAATTTCTTTCACTATGAAAAATAATGTAGTAAACCACCTTTATTAAGTTGTTTATGGTCTAAACAGGAAACCCCATGAGGAAATATTAAATAAATCTACATTTTTTTTATTTTCATCAAGGAATAATTAGTTAAACAACAGTTTAATTAAAAAATTTGGTCATATTTAACCCAAAAAAGGAAAATTAATTAGATAAATCATTATTTATCTTATTATTTTCTAGGAATAATTATTTAAACCTTATTTAAATAATATTCCTTGTTAAATTTGACTAAATCACTCATAAATAATTAAATAAATCATTATTTATTTGATTATTACTCAATCACATCCTTAAAATAATAAATAAATTATTTATTTATTTATTATTTACAAATAAAGGGATTTGACCCAAGACAAATTCTTTTTCCCTCCAACAAATATAATAAAATATTTCATATAATTTGGATCTTGATTTGGTTAATAATATTTTAATTATGCACCAATATCTAGACTAACTCAATATTTTGTTATAAATAGAAGGGTTTTTCCATTCACTCACGAGATTTTTTTGCCTAAAGATCACTTTGGATCTATATTTTTTGTCTGACTTTGATCCACCATCATTGTCATATTTTTCTATCTTTTTGTTTCTGAGCTCCATTTGAGTTCCATTTTTGTCTGGGTTTTCTACACCATCAAGAGAGAGGACTTTTAGATTTGAAGTACTGAGGACTTACAATAAACCATCCCATTGAGGAGAATTGGTAACATCCTTCTATGTTTTCCTCCCAGGTGCCATTAATACAAAATTCATTCAACATATTCTTGTCTTGTCTATTGGATGCATGGAGCAACTCTTGTTTTTTATTTACTGCTTAATGTCTTTTAATGCATAGATCTATATTTTTGCATCACTTATCTTGGTCAACTAATTGCTGATCTAAAGATATTGGCAGTCATATTTGTTGTTAGGGTTGTTTTTTATGCACAGCTAAAGTGGTATTTTTTCATATACTTGCGATTAAGATTCACACTAACAAAAGGAAAAACTACTAAAAAATTAGAGTTTTCGGGTGATGATGCTGGTTTCATGTTTCAACCTAGAAAAACAATGAACAGGCATACAAGAAAGGTCATAGAAATTAGCAAAGAGACTCAGAAGATCAATGAAACTACTCGGCCACCACCAAGTATCATAGATCTCTCCTCACATGCAAAAGAGGAGTTGGTTATCAAACAAAAGAAGGGTAAAGAGAAAATCACTGAAAAATCAGAAATTAAACCCTTAAGGAGCAGTTGAAAGAGGTAGGTGAAGAGATTAATTTTGAGGAAAAAGGAAAAGAAGCATAGAGCTGAAAGGGTTCAGTTTGAACAAATGAGGAAGATCTGGGAAGATCAAGTCACAAGTGTCTCAAAGACCTTGGACAATACAGAAAAACTGATAAAGTGGACTCAGCCACTAAGAAGAGAGGTCAAGCACATCAAAAGGGTAAACCTGCACTTGCAATCCAAGAATAGGACATTAAAGGACCAAGTGAAAGATCTTCAAAATAAATTGGATCTGATTCATGAAGAGATGGAAAAGAAAGGTTTGAAAATGACTGTGTTGGAAGAGCCTATAAGTCAACTGATCATAAATGAGAAGGAAACACCACAGGAGGAGTAAATTGAGATGAGATATGCCTTAGGAGGTCCATAACATGTATAAAATCAAAGTTTTTCAGCTGGAGGTCAATTTTTGAATAAAATTTTGAAAGGGGCAATTTCTTGGTTTTTACATAGTTTCGTAGCGTACCTGAGGCTTGAAGCCAGGAATACACTACGAAAAAACCTGTAGCAACCTTTTTGCTTCTAAAGTCAGTTTTTGCATGATTCAAGGAGTGGGATTCATGGTGGTGATGTGTCATGACTTGATTAACATGATGGGACAACAAAGGAGTGGGTTAAATGGATGTAGAAGCTACTTTTTCCACACTACCAAAACTCGCTACGAAACTGTCCTGCTTTCGTAGCGAGAAATTGTTGGAGGTTTTGAGCATCCTAAAAGCAGTTTTTCGCCAGCTAGAGTCCTCCAGCATGTCAAGGGAGCTTATCATTAGATATTTATGACTCAAAGGGAGCGCCATGAAGATATGTCATCAGTCAAAACAACGTTGAAGATAAGGGTCATCTATTCCTAAAAAACAGGGCTATGCTCCACAAATCTAGGGATGTTTTAAATATGTAAAGTGCAGGTGAATTTGGTCATGCATCTCTTGAGCATGTGATATTTATTTTGTAACCATCATGTAGCTATTTCATAGATACGATAGAGCAATGTAATAAATAGGAGTTAGATTCATATTAGGAGATGGTTTCTTTAAAGGGTAGCTATCATTTTTCTGTTGAAAGTTATGTATTTCAGTTATGAAAGGTGTCATAGGATAATTTGAGGATCTAGCCATTCGGCATATCATCCTTGTTGTAAAGAATTTATATTTAAATACAAATCATCGAAGTAGTAAGAGGTTGGAGAACATTTGCACCAAACTGCTGCTTTTATGTTTTTGACCAATATTAGTAATACAAAGTGATATTCTTCTTGACAGACTTGATATTCTCATGAGGTTTTTGATGTCTTATTAATCTATATCTTTATGTTTTATCACTTGCAGTAGATTTCATCTATATTACTCAAAATTCATAATTTTATGCTCTGACTTCCTTTAGTGAATAAATGACTCTGTTTTCCTATGTTTTGCGTGTGAGTTTCCTTTGTTAAAGACCTCTATCTGCCTCAGCTTTCATGTGAAGAACCATTATCACTAAAACAATTGATTGTTGAATCCATAAGCCCAATGGTAGCAAGCCTTCATTTTTCAACCCGCAATCATAAAACAAGTTATAATTTCTATAGAGTTAGCCATCTAGTACTATCATTATTCAAAATCATAAACCCCCTTGAGAGAGCCTTCTCAAATTGAAGAGACTAATATTCAGTTAAAAGTAGTTTGAAATAGTTACACTGAGTTGTTTTGTAATATTCCAAATTAGCCATGAGCTAGTTGGAATATTAAATTTTGTTTTGTTGCTTTATTTTATGAATAAGAGGACAATGGAGGTCCATAATTCTCCTTAATAATGAATAAATCAATGCCAATGTGAAATATATATATCTTGGCAGCTTAATTGAACACCCTTAGGTGTGAAAATTGGATGGAACACCTTCACTGGGTCAACTTTGACCAAATCAACAACACTGCCATGGAGGAGTGCTCATCAATGAAAGGCAACGAAGTTTTATATGGAGATTATTTGCATGTAAGTAGTGCTATTATTGGATGGGGCTTAGGGTTTGCAAGCTCATATCTTATAAAATGAAGAGGATGGCAGCCATATGTATTACGTTTATGTATTTCATATTTCTGAATATATGGTATGTTTATATATATATATCTTTCTCCTACTGTTTAGCTGAGATTGATTGCTATTTAGCACAAGGTGTTCTTGATCGGGAATCCCACCTCTTCCATTGAGAATCTCTTGGAGGATTCTTGTACTACATTTTCCACTATCAGGCTTAAGGCCAAGCTTCATATTTCATCTACAATGTAGATCCTATTGAGGGTTGAGTTGTTTTGCAGGTTACAATAGTGGAGACTAGAGCTGGGTCATTTCATTGCTCATTTTCATTAGAGGAGGCTTCCTTTCCATTGGGAGGACAGTAAGGAAGGCTTTTGTGCATATTTTTAGATCTTGGCATCATACCAAACATTTATTTATCCCTACAATGCAGTTTACTTCTAGATCGGTGTTATTTCTATAGGAGGAGTTGCAGGGTGGATTAGCACACCATTTGGAGAGTTGGTTTTCTAGTGAAAGGGATATGCCTTTCATTTAGAGGATCTATTGGAGGAGCTTATTTTTTTGATCATATCAGATCAGCCACACTTTCTAGATTTTTATTTTGTAATGGATCTTCAGCCCTAGGGACTAGATCCCCATCTTGTATATGGTGTTTTGATGAAAACCCTTAAGGGGTTCTTCATTAAAGGTTGTATAGTGCTCAGATCTGTATTGGATCTATCTTTTGAGGCACATATCAGCACTAGATCTGTTGTATATTCATTTTTTTTAGCAGTGGATTTTTAACAACATTGTAGTAGTCTTCTAGCTTCTTATATATAGTAGCAACATCTCTTTTGAGGGATTTTGTCCATTAGAGGCTTGTTCTTTCTTATTGTACATCTTATGGCCCATTATTTATGTATATTTTGCTGTTGTTATAACATATGAAAGGTCTCCATATTGGCCTCTTTCTTTTATATTATGATTTTCATTATTGTTCCAGCATTTTTCACTATAATCTTGCTTTTCCCATTTGGGAATATTACAGTGGTATTAGAGCATAATCTTGGCACAGCCTATACATATTGAAAATACAATATTTCATATAAATAAGGAGATCCTCTTACTGATAGACATAAGAGGTATCAAAGAATAATACACTGGAAGCTTGATTATACAAATGACAAAGAAGACAAGGGTAAAACCCCTTTATCTGGAGGAGAAGATGAAGAGAAGGAGTTTCCCCATATCCTTCCTAGAGCCATGCAAGAAATTGCTAGATAAATCAAGGAGATGTAGGATGGATAGACACAAGGAATCCCCTAAAAAAATTCATCAAGGTGAAGGTTCTGGCATGTCTCATTACTGGAGTGATCAACCAGTGCAGCAACAACAAGTTTCCCAACACTCTACAATGCCTACATCCTTGGTTATGGGAAATGAAGAGTTCCAAGAGCAAGAATACCTTGAACACTATTTTATGTAGTATGAGTCTCAAACTCATAGATTCAAAGATCACTTTATTTTTCAATAATTTTATCAAATCAGGCACAACAGGAGACCCAGGCATCACAATAGAAGTGGTGTATTCATTCAGAATCATGATCTACACCACACTATGGGTAGATTTTTCTTACACAAATTTGATGGGTCATCTAAATGCACTGCAAAATCATGGGTAGAGAAGCTTGACATATACTTCCATTTGAACAAATTTCCAGAAATGGAGGCCATTAAGATAGCAGCGCTGCACCTTGAGGGTGAAGCACATGATTGGTGGTTTCATGGCATGTCTACATTGGGTCATGCTAATGTGACTGAATATTTAGAGTTCACTAGGAGGCTGGTGGAGAGGTTTGATAGAAGAGATACTAGAGCACCATTCATGGGGCTTGCAAAGCTAAAACAATCAGGTAATCCAGAAACTTACATTTCTGAATTTTTGAGACTTTTTGTTATGGTTCCTGATTTATCTGCAGCAAGAAGGGTCTATATTTTCATTGATGGGTTATATGAACCTCTTCACGGGTTGATTAAGTCTACCAAGCCCACTACCCTTCAATATGCCATTGAAAGGGCTAGATATATTCAAGATGCATTTCCAAAAGCAAAGGTAATATTTCAGCATAAGCCCTCTTTTCCATCAAAGGGAAAAGATGAGAAGCTCCTCTTTCAAAGGAGAGCCGAAATAAAAAACCTCTTGATGATGATGTCCGGAGAGATTTGAGGAGGAGGAAGCTTTGCTTCACATGCCAAGAATCTTGGGCAGTCGGATATAGATGTGTAGCAGGAAAGGCACACTACATAGAGGTCTTCTAAGATGATGAGGAGGAAGAAGAAGATGAACCAAGAAGAGGTCACAACACTGACACAACATGAGATGAACCAACATCATCAGGATATGGGAATGGGGAATTTTATCCAATTGGAGGGGATTTTGCATCATTGAGAGGAGTACCTGAGTACTTGACCTTGAGGGTTCAAGGTTCCATCTTAAATTAGAGGGTATCTGTTTTGGTTGATAGTGGGGCTACCCACAATTTTATTGATGCCAAACTAGTGCAAAGGAGGGCAATACCCACTGATTATTTTGAGGGATTTTCTATTTTGGTCCCAGGAGATAGAACTATGCAATACATGCATTATGTTTTGTCCTTATCAGTCACCATGGGAACATATACATTGATTGATCACTTATTTGTGGTTGACATACCTGACACCAATGTGATATTGGGTGTGCAATGGTTGATTACTTTGGGTAAAGTCACCACTGATTGGGAGACTTTGCAGATGGAATGGGTGGATAGAAAGAGGTGAAAAACTCAAATGATTAAAGGCATGCACACATATCCCTCAATAAAACTTCCACACAGAAATCAGAGATGGATTTGTGCAGTGGAAGTAAGGACCTAATAGTCCCATCTATTATTCTTATGAGATTGCTTCATGGGACATTATTATCTTGTGGCAAACCACCTGGGAGGCCACCTGATTCAGATTTGGTGAGATATGTCTCACAACATGATGCTCCAAGCTTAGATCTAGGAGGGATGGGAGCATTAGAATACCATGATACATCACTGAGAGTCTTGGGTAGACTGAAGGAGGATGGAGACATTCTCCCAACATCATCATTGCCCACTCTCATTTCAGATTTTGCGCTATGGGAGGAGAAGCATGGGAGGATTAGCAGCCTTCCAAAATACACCTTTGGCATGGGAGATGTCAAGGAGAAGAGAAACCATATGATAGATGTTCTATGTGATAGATCATCAACGCTGTCACTATGGAAGATTGATCCATATTGGAAATCCCAATTATTGGTGGAATATTCCAAGGATATTTTCACATGCATGATACTTGATGACCAACTACATGAAGAGAGCTATTCAGTCCAAGGAGAATTAATCTACTATCATGGTAGGATATTCTTATCTAGAGCCTCCAAGCTCAAGGAGAAGCTGCTACAAAGGGCTTATGAAGAGTTCTTTTTCAGCCATACTTATTCCATGAGGTCCTACAACACTATCATGGAAAGCTACACTTGTGAAGGCTTTGAAGAGGAACTATATCAGCATTTTCAAAGATGTATGAACCATGTGCAGTTGGAAGAGAGATATGACTCAATGAAGGAGTTATTACAATCACCTCTTCCCACTTTTGGAATTAAAGGGGATATATCTAGGATCCACTCCATTGTATGAGAAGAAATCTTGGTGAAGAATATGCTTATGTACATAATGTTTTATTTGATGAATATATGCATTCCTTTACCATGTATATGCAGGCCATAGCTCCAAGGAGGAGAATTATAATTTATTCCATATAAAATTCATGGCCAACTTTGGGCCATAAACATTTCTAAACATGTCCACTCCCTTGGAGGACATAGGGAGATGTTGTATCATTTTGGGTGCACTCCAAAGGCACCAAACATATCTCACACTTTAATCCATGGTGAGAAGACTAGGGCAGCAAGTAAGTGGTGGGGAAACCAATTACCATATCAATATTTGATGCAGTAAGGAGATTTACTGCACTAGTTGCACATGTGGTACTATGACCCACCTCCATTTGTACAAATTTTTGTTTGCATGTACTTAGTTTTGATCCCATACATTGATGATGTACCTATAATTTTTATGGGAATGTTTTGAGGGAGGATGGGAGGAATGTATGTGCCCTATGGGAGGTAAATTCTCCATGTTCCTTATGCTACATGTTTCAGGGAGAAAATTGGGCAAACCATGTTTGTTTCATTGGAACTATTGTGTCCTTGTGGGATGAACTGTAATGTTCCAAATTTTATGGAACATTAAATTTTGATAAGGAGATGAATAAAATGGGTAGGGGACCCATTATTTGCATGATTAGAGAATAAAAATATTCTAAGTATGAAATAGGATCATGTTGGAGCTGGTTTTCACACCTCCATGTGTGAAAGTAGGTTTTTGCATTAAGGCTTGGCCAAAGTTGACCAAGTCAAACTGCGTTGGCATGAGTTGGAAAGCACTATGTGGGAAAACGTAGGAGGGAATATTATAGAGAGAGGAAACCATAATTTGAGGTAGGGCCCATGGAGGGAAGGCTCACTTGTTTAAAAGAGGAGAAAGGCAACCATTGAGTTCATCTTTGATCATTTTTACATCCAAATCTTGGAGACTTGTTGCTGCCTCTTGCTGTTTAGCAGAGCTGCAGTTCCTTCGGGCACGGGGGAGTCTTTTTTTAGGAATTCCTCTCCTTCTTGAGTAGCTCATGAAGGATTGAACTCCATTACCCATATTTATGAATTCAGGCCATAGCTTCAGCCATCTACATCAGCGGAGTTTCTACAGCAGTTATTGTGCAGTGTTGCTGGGGAGGTTTCCACACACCGTCCAGAGCTAGTTTTTCAGTGGAGAGAGGTTCCATCCATTGGAAGATAAAAAAAGAGGTTTTATGAGCAGATACCATCATCTTTGTCATCATTCCAACCACATTCCTTCATTAGCAGTGCAGTCCCTTCATTAGACAACGTTATTCAGAGAGGATATTTGTTGTGAGGGATTGACAGTCACTTGGAGGAGAAGTCTTGGGTGAAAGGATCAGCCTTTCACTTCAGATTTCTATTGGAGGAGGGTTCTTCATTTTTTACAGCCATTTCATCCTTCTCCATGTATTTCTAGTTCTTGAGTTGCTGCTGCCCAGCAACTCCGACATTTCTGTAAAATGCCATTTTTGTATAGATTTCATCCAATCCTTTTACAGGATTGATGTATTGTATTTTCAGGGGTTGAGATCATGTTCCCCCACTTTATTTGAGCCTCATATTGCTATATCCTTTTATTATTATATTTTATGCAGCAATTCCTCTATAAACTGCATAGTCATGGCCTAGGGCTTTATTTATGCAGCTATGTATTTCATACAGGTTTCTTGAGGCTTCTAGTGCTTTGCTTGAGTGATCATTCTTCCTCAAGATTTGTATACTTATTGTTGCTATGTCATAATATATGATGGCCATTATATTCTCCGACATTTTATGTGTTCATGAGTCACTTATATTTCCATTTTATGTATTTGTTAATGTTGTAGCTACAATATTGGGAGAGTCCCAATCTTGTTGTATTTCCCTTTTGGGGATATTGTCCTTTGAAAATCACTCTATAGACAAAGTCTGCTAGTAGGCCAGGTAGCCTCTGGAGCTCATTCTTTGTTTAAAGGTGAAAAATCCAGTAAATGCCCCTACAGTCTATCTCTGGAATATATTTTCTTTGTCGATTGACAATGTTTCTGAAAAAGGAACATTACAGTGGTATCAGAGCATCGAAATGGCACAACCTGTGAGTTTTATTTCAGAGGAGAATGATGAATAAGATGAGACTGATCTCATCTATTTTTCGAATAAATAAGAGCCTCCCTGAGGAGGAGGAGAAGAAAATGGGAGAAGAGGAAGGTCCATGCACTTCCTATTCTCTTGAAGACCAGCATGGGAGATGCTTGGATTTCCAGATCCTAAGCAAGTACCTGGGTGATTATAAACCCCATTCTGTAGCATTCAGGGGAGCTACAATGTTCCCACAGTATATTCAACAGATGGAGGAGAGAAGGCCCTATGGAAAAGGAGAAATCAGAGGCAATAGGCTTCTATTGTCTACATTTTATGGGGTTACTTCAGCTAGAGCTTTGGAGAAGAAGCTGGAGGCATTTTTATTGCCGCATCTAGTGGCAAAGAAAGAAGCAGTGGAGATGGTAGCGCTGCACATGGAAAATAAAACCTCTATTTGGTGGTTTAAACCCCTTTTCCATTGAAGGGTGAGTTCTTTTGGAGACTTTTCTCAAGGGTTGATCCAAGCCTTTGATGGAGGGAGGACAAAGGAAGAGAAATCCATTCCACCATGGGAGGATAATTTCACCAATGCTGCTACAACTTTGGAGGAGAAGCCTTCTACATCTATGGATGAGGAAGCCATTGGAGGAAAATACATTGTGGCCACACAAGAAGGTCCCAAGGTCCACCAAGGTATGATTAAAGTTCCACTTTCTATTTCAGCAAATAATCTTAAGGATGGTGGAATTTCATATGAGGAGGTCCCAGGATCAAATCACATGGCCACTTTAGGGCCTCATGTTTGCATTGCACTATGCAAAGGGTTCAAGGAGGAAAGGAACCCCCATCCTCATACATATTTTATTATTTGCATTTAGCCTTCAAGGTGGGAGTGTAAACTTTTGGAGGATGAAGTAAACCATGACACCTCCATGGAGAATCATGAAACAATTTGTGAACCGGAGGAAGAGATAGTTGCTACATCATTGGAGGAATCATCAATGCTATTGAACATGGGTGGAGAGGAGACATAACCTCCATCACATTTGGATCCTCATAGATCCAACATAGTCATGGGAGAGAGGCCTTTCCTAAGAGGTCTCCAAGGAGTTGCATTTCAAACTCTCATGAAATGCAAGGAGCAAAAATTGGTTTGGGAGGATGGTAGCCCTCATGGGAGGAGTACCAAAAGAATGGAGAAGAGATGGCAGGATGTTTAAATCATTGGGCAGAAAGGAGAAGGGATACATATTTCTGATATGATATATATATCAGTCATGATACCTTCATCACATAAATCAAATGATGTGAGCATGAGGAGGCAACAAGCACTTGAGTTTCTTGGGATTGATGGGAGAAAGCACAAGCAGATTTACTCTCATGTGACTGATGGTGTTGCAGGAGTAGAGGAGGGCACTCTCATAGTGAAAGGGGATCACTCCTTATCTGGGATTGATTGGGAGGAATTTCCCTCTTGGGATAAGCTTCATATTTGTAGCAGCATCACGAGAGTTGTTCTTGACAAGGAGCATGTCAAGGAACAAAGATTGGCATGGGCAGGAGCCTTTTTGCATGAGCTCACAGCGTTGTCATTTATGAGGAGGATCACATGCATAGATCCATATATAATCTCAATTCTAGCCTATGGTAAGAGTATTGTGTATACCTTTTATGATTTACATACTCTTATCATTATGATGCAGTGCCGGGCTTTTCAAAGGGGCAGATTTTTCATGTTGCTCCATGAGCAAAATTGGGCCAAACTATGTGATGGAGACAGCCATATTTTATATTTCCTTGGGAAAGTGTTACCTTCCATGTATGTTCAGAACTTATGTTCAGCCATTTACCATTAATTTTCATATGTGAGAACATGCATTGCTATTCATGGGCTGAAAACAACTTGCCATATCATTTCTCAAAGCAGCAGTTTGGGAAACTGCGCTGTGACTACTTGGGAGACTGTTGGTACATCTTTGCACAACATGAAACCTTTTGTACTTAAATGATTTTATTGCTGAGTATGATATCCTTGGATGATATTTCTGTTATCTCAGTGAAGGACATGATTATAGAAGAGACACATGGGATGAATGTGTCCTTGATGACGGAGGACTCCCATAATTTCTGCATTGCATGTTGTAATGGGAACATGAGAATAGACATGGCCACCATAGCTATCTATTTGATTTATTTTCAGGAATGCCATGAGTATGATGATGAAATCCATCCACTGTTTATATTTTTGCATGTATTTGATTTTGTATTGCTGGTTCACTCATCTATTTACTGTTCAGTAGTAGAGGTGATATTTTTGTACAATACTTGCCATGCTATTTTCTGCAGCTACAGTGGATGAGATTGCGTTGTAACCTTATGAGAAATTGTTTGTAACTTGATTAACATGATATAACCTACAGAAAACATGTCATTGAAACTTTCTATGATGATATTGTCCTATTCATCATGGATGACATGTCTTGGGCCAGCTGATTTTTCATGGATGGAGGGGAGATTCTTGGGGAATTACTCTTCATTTTTCCATTTGAGGGCCATAAATTTCGAGCCCATGATCAGCATATACTCCACACTTGTCATAAGTGGGGGAGAGGGTAGAATGGGGCAAGTTATAGTGCTTTCCATGATCATATTTCAGCCCACCTTCTTTTTTGGAGCTCAAGGTGGAGGGAGATTTTCCATGAGTTGTCTTGTTGGGACGCAACTTATTTTTTTTTATGATGGATGGCTTGGGGATGAGAGATTCATATGGGGGATGATAACTCCCATTATATATCATATATCATGTTGAAAATGCAGCAAGATGATGGAGCTTAGTGAAATGAAGTCGCCTTCACTAAGTGGGCCCGCAGGCAAATTCTGGCGCAAAGTCTATTTTTAGACTATGTCTATTTTTAGACATATGGAGCATGGTTCGGGGATTCAAGTTTGAGATTATTGGAGCATTGTTCATGTTCGTAAAAATATATGAGACTCTATTTTTTAGGTCGAAGAGGTCGAAGGCTATTTTTAGACTGCCTCTCCTAAAAATAGGGAAGTCAAATATTATTTACCCTTAATAATATTTGGACTATAAACTTCAGTTTACTCTCTTGGAGCACTTCAGTTCGAGCTACAGAAGTGGCTCATGCATATGACAGAGGAATCACGTGGTTCCCAAGGGTTTGATGGCATCATGCATGGTTGACTTCAGTTAGGACTTCAGTGGCAGAAGTTTGGTGGAGTTAATGAGACAGATAGTGGAGTTGTGTTCTGTTTATTTTAGTTGAACTAGTTGATATTAGTTTAACTAGCTAATCAATTAGTTATGAGTGGAGTGAATTAAATATTATTTAATTCATTAATTAGTAACTCATTATTCAACTCAAGAACACATCAGTTCACTACAGTGCATGATCAGTTCAGTGGAGACCAGTGAAAGAGGCAGATGAAAGGGTGGAGTTAGCTATCAGTGGCGACATCAGTTGTGCATGAGATTTGCACCACACTTGGAGGAATTGCCCATGATGATTGCGCTGTCAAGCCAAGGAGATTCGAACCTTGGATCTCTATATAGACAGGCCTGGATTGTGCAATAGAGGCAAGGCAATTGGCGGTGAGTTTTGAACCAGTAACCTGTTCAAAACTGAGCTAGATTGTGTGTAACTTTATGAGAAAGTACTGAGTACTTGTGAGGAGTATTGTACTAATTTTGTTACTTGATTTCTCCATTATAATATACACAATATCTGTGGGGTTTTCAGCTATAAGCTTTCCCCATACATACTGTGTTAATGTGTATGATGATTTGATGTGTTATCACTTGATTTTATTTCCGCATGTTTGATGATCTGAGTTGATCTGAGTGGAAGAGATTATGTGTTGCATATAAATTCGAATTGTATGTGATCAGGATAGTCTCGGTGGATAATTAATCATTATTCAGCAAATTTCTACATGGTATCTGAGCTATTGAAGCAGAGATTGATCATCACAGTGATTACAAACTTATTTCGGTAGACAGAGTCTGCATGCGGGCCAGGTAGCCTCCGGATTCATCTTTCTTCGGAAAGTGAAAGGTCTGGTAAATGCCCCTTGCAGTCAATCTCTGTGCTAGAAATAATTTGTTCTCACAGATCTAGAGCGGTTGAGCTTTGAAGTGGAATTCGAATTTTGCAGCAGTTTTGTTTTCTTGGTGCCGGTGTTGAAAATGTCTTTCAACGGTTTGCGACTCGAATATGCTCTTGAAGGCAGTTCGAATTATGTTGCATGGAAGGATCGCATAGAGGCAGTATTAGAAGATAATGGTCTGAAGGAGTTCGTAGATACGGATGTCCAAAAGCCCACTGATGCAGCTGAAGTCGATGCATGGAAAAAGAAGATGGCGAAGTGTCGAAGGATCCTGTTGGAGGGCGTCAAGGATCATATTGTATCCAACCTGCATGGAAAGGCTACTCCTTATTTAATGTGGAAAGCTTTGACAGATCTATTCCAGAGTAAGAGCGACCAAAGGAAGCTGGCACTCAAAGATAAGCTCAGGAACATCAAGATAGAGAAGGGCGACAGTATCGCCAAATACCTCACGAAGTTCACTCAGTGCAGAGATGAGCTGGGAAGTGTGGGGGTGACTGTCGAAGACGAGGACATGGTCGACCTGGCTCTCCTTGGTCTTTCGAAGGCTTGGCACTCATATCAAGATAGTGTCAATGGTCGGGAGAAGCTGTCGGGATGGGAGCGCCTTTGGGCGGATCTCATGCAGGAGGAGATAAGGAGGACTACTCGAGATGGATCTTCATCAAAGGGAGCCGATGAAGAAAACTGTGCTTTGGTTGCCAAAGCAAAGAAGGGGAAGGGTAAGAAAACCTCTCATTCTGGTGCAAAGGGCAAGAAGCAGGATATGGCGAAAGTGAAGTGTTTTCACTGCCATGATCACGGACATTATGCTACCAATTTTCCAAAGAAGAAGAAGAACAAGCAAGTGGGAAGATCTGCAGATGGAGAAGCTTTGGCTTCACAGTTCGAGCTTGAATTTTCACTGATCGCATGCTTGGTTTCAAGTGTGTTGGGATTGGTATGGTTCTTGGACAGCGGTGCGTCATTTCATATGACGGGAGATCGGGAGTTGTTCTCAGATCTGGAGGACAAAGATTTGGGTGTGCACATCGAGATGGGCAATGATGGTAGATACAGTGCGACTGGTGTCGGTACCATATCCTTTCAGAGGGAGTCTGGTAAACCCTTTGTACTGAAGGATGTCATGCATGTACCTGGATTGAAGAAGAACTTGATCTCTGTGGCGATGTTGGAGGATAAGGGGTATGATGTGGTCTTCAGTGAAGGAAAAGCCTTCCTGCGTAGTAAGACTACTGGAGAGACCCAGAAGATAGGGGTTCGAAACAAGAACCTTTATCAGTTGCAGGTAGATGGCTGCGCAACTATGGCATGCAAGGCGGGAGAAGTGGTGAGCTAGGATGATGAGGGCGAACTGTGGCACAGGAGATTGGGCCACCTTCAACATGGAGCTTTTAAGATTCTGCAGCAGATTTCTACTGGGCTTCCTAAGGGCACTCTTGCGCAGTCAGATCAGTGCAAGGGGTGTACTTTAGGGAAGTATGTGAAAGCCACCTTTCACGAGAAGGATAGTCGCGCCACGACGATCCTTGAGAGAGTTCACACACGTGTGTGGTCCTTTCTCAGTTGCTTCGACAGAAAAGCACGGGTATTATGTGATCTTTGTTGATGATTTCTCTCGAAAGTGCTGGATCTTCTTCATGCAGAAGAAGAGCGATACATTCGCGAAGTTCTGTGAGTTTAAAGCACTGGTCGAGAAGGAGTCGGGGAAGAAGGTGATTGCTCTGAGTGATAACGGTGGTGAATTCATCTCGGCTGAATTCAAGGAGTTCTGCAGCGCAGAAGGGATTCGGAGAGAGCTCATCGCACCCCATAACCCACAGCAAAACGGGGTGGCTGAGCGGAAGAACAGAACGATCGTGGGTGCTGCACGGGCGATGTTACATGATCAGGGCCTACCCCTTCACTTGTGGGCTGAGGCATGCAATACAGCAGTGTATGTGCAGAACCGTTGTCCTCACAAGGTTCTTGGCATGAGTACACCAGAGGAGGCTTATTCTGGCAAGAGGCCTAATATTTCCCATTTGCGGATTTTTGGTTCTCCTATCTACATGCATGTGACGAAGGATGCGAGAAGGAAGCTGGATCCAACTGCTGAGGTTGGAATATTTGTGGGGTACACTGATACACCTCACAACTCTCGGGTGTATGTGCCAGACAGTCGCAAGACTGTTGTGCGACGGGATATAAAATTTCAGGAGGAGAAAGCCATGCAGTGTTCGCTTGAGAGGGAGCTACACTTGCATGCAGATGAGGAGCTGTTAGTTCCTAAGGAGGAGCTTCCGGATGTGGATCAGCCACAAGAGGAGGTTCGGGAGGTGGAAGAAACCACCCAGGCAGCGCCAACCATCAGAGGGCGCATGCGCACTACAGAAGCTGAGCGACTGGCTCGGGATGCAGAGAAGGTTGTAGGACCACCTACGGCACAGCGCAGACAGAGACAGTCACCGGATCGGTACACTGGATACATGGCTCTTATGAGTCAATGTGTTGTGACAGAGCCATCCTCTTTTGAGGAAGCTGTGGAGGAACCCGCATGGTTTGATGCCATGATCGAAGAATATGATTCGATCATCAGGAACAGTGCATGGGAGATTGTCCCAAGACCGGTTGGGAAATCAGTTGTAGGTTCGCGATGGATCTACAAAGTGAAGCAGGCGGGTGACGGGAGTGTGGAGAAGTACAAGGCGAGATTTGTCGCCCGTGGCTTCTCACAGATCGAGGGGATTGACTATGAGGAGACTTTTGCACCTGTCGCAAGGTACTCTTCCATACGGACGATCCTTGCTCTCTCAGCGCAGATGGGGTGGCACATTCATCGGATGGATGTGAAGACTGCGTTCCTCAATGGAGTTATTGAGGAGGAGGTGTACATAGAGCAGCCTGAAGGTTTTGAGATCTTCAGCAGTGAGTCGCATGTGTGCCGACTCAAGAGAGCACTGTACGGGCTGAAGCAAGCACCTCGTGCTTGGTACACTCGGATAGACGGCTACTTCACCGGGCTTGGATTCTCCAAGAGTGAGGCGGATCCAAACCTGTACCAGATTGTGGTGGAGGGGAAGCTGTTGATCATCGTACTGTATGTAGATGATCTAATTTTGACTGGCGATGAGAAGTTGATACTTTCATGCAAGGAGGATCTTGCACGAGAGTTCGAGATGAAGGACTTGGGCATCCTTCATTATTTCCTGGGATTGGAGATTTGGCAGCGCAGCGGAGGACTGTTTGTTTCTCAGGGCAAGTATGCCCGGGAGATTCTGGAGAGGTTCAACATGCAAGGCTGCAAGCCTGTTGACACTCCTCTTCCTGGTAGTTGGAGGAAGGAGGATGCTACTTCAGCGGAGGTAGTGGATGCCACTGTCTATTGACAGTTGGTGGGGTCGCTTATGTATCTGGTCAATACACGACCCGATATATGCTATGCAGTTAACCAGCTTTCGCAAGCTATGGTTAAGCCTACCAAGCTCTTTTGGAAGGCGGGCAAGCATGCATTGCGCTATATTAGAGGCACATCGGGATATGGTCTATGGTACAGACAGGAGGATGGAGCGAAGCTTTCTGGCTTCACTGATGCAGATTGGGCAGGGAGTCCAACGGACCGGAAGAGCACTTATGGAGGAGTTTTTAGCATTGGGTCGACAGCAGTTTCCTGGTACAGCAGGAAGCAGAGATCCGTGGCACTCAGTTTAGCAGAGGCCGAGTACATGGCAGCTAGCTTAGCTGCATGCGAGGCTATTTGGATGAGGAAGATCCTCACAGGTTTGTTCAGGTTGCATTTGGAGCCTACAATGATCTACTGTGATAACCAGAGCTGCATCAAGCTCTCGGATAATCCAGTATTTCATGATAGGTCCAAACACATCGACATCAGGTATCATCATATCAGAGATTGTGTTCAACGGAGAATCATGATGCTTTCATATGTTCCCACGGAGGATCAGGATGCCGACATCCTGACGAAGGCACTCACCAGGAGCAAGTTCGAATTCCACAGAGGCAGGATAGGGGTTTCAGATAATCCATATCTTGCTGAGAGGGAGTGTTGAAAATGCAGCAAGATGATGGAGCTTAGTGAAATGAAGTCGCCTTCACTAAGTGGGCCCGCAGGCGAATTCTGGCGCAAAGTCTATTTTTTAGACTATGTCTATTTTTAGACATATGGAGCATGGTTCGGGGATTCCAGTTTGAGATTCTTGGAGCATTGGTCATGTTGGTAAAAATAGATGAGACTTTATTTTTTAGGTCGAAGAGGTTGAAGGCTATTTTTAGACTGCCTCTCCTAAAAATATGGAAGTCAAATATTATTTACCCTTAATAATATTTGGACTATAAACAACAGTTTACTCTCTTTGAGCACTTCAGTTCGAGCTACAGAAGTGGCTCATGCAACTGAAAGAGGAATCACGTGGTTCCCAAGGGTTTGATGGCATCATGCATGGTTGACTTCAGTTGGACTTCAGTGGCAGAAGTTTGGAGGAGTTAATGAGACAGATAGTGGAGTTGTGTTCTGTTTATTTTAGTTGAACTAGTTGAGATTAGTTTAATTAGCTAATCAATTAGTTATGAGTGGATTGAATTAAATATTATTTAATTCATTAATTAGTAACTCATTATTCAACTCAAGAACACATCAGTTCACTACAGTGCATGGACAGTTCAGTGGGGACCAGTGAAAGAGGTAGATGAAAGGGTGGAGTTAGCTATCAGTGGCGACATCAGTTGTGCATGAGATTTGCACCACACTTGGAGGAATTTTCCATGATGATTGTGCTGTCAAGCCAAGGAGATTCGAACCTTGGATCTCTATATAGACAGGCCTGGATTGCGCAATAGAGGCAAGGCAATTGGCGGTGAGTTTTGAACCAGTAACCTGTTCAAAACTGAGCTAGATTGTGTGTAACTTTATGAGAAAGTACTGAGTACTTGTGAGGAGTATTGTAATAGCTGCGGGTTTTTCAGCTATAAGCTTTCCCCATACATACTGTGTTAATGTGTATGATGATTTGATGTGTTATCGCTTGATTTTATTTCCGCATGTTTGATGATCTGAGTGGAAGAGATTATGTGTTGCATATAAAATTCGAATTGTATGTGATCAAGATAGTCTCGGTGGATAATTAATCATTATTCAGCAAATTTCTACATATCATGCCTCAAGGAGGCCCTTGGATAGCTCTTTTTTCCTTCATGGATGTTTGTTTCTACATGATAGCTATTTGGGAATGTTCACCCCAAGGCTAGATTGCATTTTTTGGAGGGACAGTTTGGAGACTTGATTGCTAATATGGAATCCTTTTCCTTGAGGAGATCATCACATAGGGATGCTACAGGAGGAAGGGCAGAAATAAATTTAGTTCATCCTTGCAATTGCTTGAGGGCAAGCAATATTTTGAGAGGGGAGGACTATAATGTTCCAAATTTTATGGAACATTAAATTTTGATAAGGAGATGAATAAAATGTGTACGAGACCCATTATTTTCATGATTAGAGAATATAAATACTCTAAGTATGAAAGAGGATCATGTTGGAGCTAGATTTCACACCTCCATGTGTGAAAGTATTTTTTTGCATTAAGGCTTGGCCAAAGTTGACCAAGTCAAACTACATTGGCATGAGTTGGAAAGCACTATGTGGGACAACGTAGGAGGAAAGATTTTAGAGAGAGGAAACCATAATTCGAGGTAGGGCCCATGGAGGGAAGGCTCACTTGTTTAAAATAGGAGCAAGGCAGCCATTGAGTTCATCTTTGATCATTTTTACCTCCAAGTCTTGGAGACTTGTTGTTGCCTCTTGCTATTCAACAGAGCTGCAGTGCCTTTAGGCACGAGGGAGTCCTGTTTAGGAATTCCTCTCCTTCTTGAGTAGCTCATAAAGGATTGTACTCCATTCCCCATATTTAGGCATTCAGGCCATATCTTCAGCCATCTACATCAGCGGAGTTTCTTCATCAGTTATTGTGCAGTGTTGTTGGGTGTTACTGGGGAGGTTTCCACACATTGTCCGGAGCTAGTTATTCAGTGGAGAGAGGTTCCATCCATTAGGAGATCGGAAAATGGGGTTTATGAGAAGATCCCATAATATTTGGAATTAGGCCAACCATATTCCATCATTAGCAGCTCAGTCCCTTCATTAGACAACGTTATTTAGAGAGGAGATTTCCTGTAAGGGATTGACAGTCACTTGGAGGAGAAGTCTTGGGTGAAAGGATCAGCCTTTCACTTCAGATTTCTATTGGAGGAGGGTTATTTATTTTTTGCAGCCATTTCATCCTTCTCCATGTATTTCCAGTTCTTGAGTTGCTGCTACCCAGCAACTCCGGCATTTCTGCAAAATTCCATTTTTGTATAGATTTCAGCCAATCCTTTTAGAGGATTGATGTATTGTATTTTCAGGGGTTGAGATCATGCTCCCCCACTTTATTTGAGCCTCATATTGCTATATCCTTGTATTAATATATTTTATGCAGCAGTTCCTCTATAAACTGTGTAGTCATGGCCTAGGGCTTTATTTATGCAGCTATGTATTTCATACAGGTTTCTTGAGGCTTATAGTGCTTTGATTGAGTGATCATTCTTCCTCAAGATTTGTATACTTATTGCTGCTATGTCATAATATATGATGGCCATTGGATTCTCTAAAATTTTATGTGTTCATGAGTCACCGCTATTTCCATTTGATGTATTTGTTAATGATGTAGCTGCAATATTGGGAGAGTCCCAATCTTGTTTTATTTCCCTATTGGGGATATCGTCCTTTGACAATCACTCTATAGACAGAGTCTGCTAGTGGTATAGGTAGCCTCTGGAGCTCATCCTTTGTTTAAAGGTGAAAAATCCAGTAAATTTCCCTGCAGTCTATCTCTGGAATAGATTTTCTTTGTCGATTGATAATGTTTCTGAAAAAGGAACATTATAGTGGTATCAGAGCATCGAACTGGCACACCCTGTGAGTTCGATTTTAGAGGAGAACGATGAATAAGATGAGACTGATCTCATCTATTTTTCGAATAAAGAAGATCCTCCCTGAGGAGGAGGAGAAGAAAAGGGGAGAAGAGGAAGGTCCATGCACTTCCTATTCTCTTGAAGACCAACATGGGAGATGATTGGATTTACATATCTTAAGCAAGTACCTGGGTGACTATAAACCCCATTCTGCAACATTCAGGGGAGCTACAATTTTCCCACGGTCTATTCAGTAGATGGAGGAGAGAAGGCCCTATGGAAAAGGATAAATCAGAGGCAATAGGCTTCTATTGTCTACATTTTATGGGGTTACTTCAGCTAGAGCTTGGGAGAAGAAGCTGTAGGAATTTTTGTTGCTGCATCCAGTGGCAGAGAAAGAAGCAGTGGAGATGGTAGCGCTACACATGGAGGATAAAACCTCTATTTGGTGGTTTAAAACCTTGGTCCATTCAAGGGTGAGTTGTTTTCGAGACTTTTCTCAAGGGTTGATCCAAGCCGTTGATGGAGGGAGGACAAAGGAAGAGAAAGACATTCCACCATGGGAGGAGAGTTGCACCAACGCTGCTACAAATTTGGAGGAGAAGCCTTCTACATCTATGGATGAGGAAGCCATTAGAGGAAAAGTGATTGCAGCCACACAAGAAGGTCCCAAGATCCACCAAGGTATGATTAAAGTTCCACTTTCTATTTCAGAAAATAATTTTAAGGATGGTGGAATTTCATATGAGGAGGTCCCAGGATCAAATCACATGGCCACTTTAGGGCCTCATGTTTGCACTGCACTATGAAAAGGGTTCAAGGAGGAAAGGAACCCCCATACTCATACATCTTTGATGATTTTTATTCAGCCTTCAAGGTGGGAGTGTAAACTTTCGGAGGATGAAGTAAACCATGACACCTCCATGGAGAATCATGAAACAATTTGCGAACCGGAGGAAGAGACAGCTGCTACATCATTGGAGGAATCAGCAGCATTGTTGAACATGGGTGGAGAGGAAAAATCACCTCCATCACATTTGGATCCTCATATATCCAACATATTCATGGGAGAGAGGCCTTTCCTAAGAGGTCTCCAAGGAGTTGCATTTCAAACTGTCATGAAATGCAAGGAGCAAAAATTGGTTTGGGAGGAGTACCAAAAGAATGGAGAAGAGATGGCAGGATGTTTACATCATTGGGCAGCAAGGATAAGGGATACATATTTCTGATATGACATATATATCAGTCATGATACCTTCATCACATAAATCATATGATGTGAGCATGAGGAGGCAACAAGCACTTGAGTTGCTTGGGATTGATGGGAGTGAGCACAAGTAGATTTGCTCTCATGTGACTGATGATGTTGCAAGAGTAGAAGAGGGCACTCTCATAGTGCAAGGGGATCACTCCTTATCTAGGATTGATTGGGAGGCATTTCCCTCTTGGGAGAAGCTTCACATTTGCAGCAACATCACCAGAGTTGTTCTTGACAAGGAGCATGTCAAGGAATAAAGATTGGCATGGGCAAGAGCCTTTTTTCATAAGCTCATAACGATGTCATTTGGGAGGAGGATCACATGCATAGATCCATATATCATCTCACTTCCAGCCTAAGGTAGTATTATTTTGTATACCTTTGCTAATTTACATACTCTTATGATTATGATGCAGTGCTGGGCTTTTCAAAGGGGAAGATTTTTCATGTTGCTCCATGAGAAAAATTGGGCCAAACTATGTGATGGAGACAACCATATTTTATATGGCCTTGGACAAGTGTTACCTTCCATTTATGTTCAGAACTTATTTTCAGCCATTTAACATGAATTATCATATGTAATAACATACATTGTTATTCATGGGCTGAAAACAACTTGCCATATCATTTCTCAAAGCAGCAGTTTGGGAAACTACGCTGTGACTGCTTGGGAGACTGTTGGTACATCTTTGCACAAAATGAAACCTTTAGTACTTACCTAATTTTATTGCTGAGTATGATATGCTTGGCTGATATTCCTTTTATCTCAGTGAAGGACATGATTAGAGAAGAGACACATGGGATGAATGTGTCCTTCATGAGGGAGGACTCCCATAATTTCTGCATTGCATGTTCTAATGGGAACATGAGAAGAGACATGGCCACCATAGCTATCTATTTTTTTTCTTTTGAGGAAGGCCATGAGTATGATGATGAAATCCATCCATTGTTTATATTTTTTCATGTATTTTATTTTTTATTGCTGGTTCACTGAGTCTATTTACTGTTCAATAGTAGAGGTGATATTTTTGTACAATACTTGCCATGCTATTTTCTGCAGCTACAGTGGATGAGATTGCATTGTAACCTTATGAGACATTGTTTTTACCTTTCTTCACATGGTATAACCTACAAAAAACATGTCATGGGTACTCTCTATGATGATCTTGTCCTATTCATCATGGATGACATGTCTTGGGCCAGCTGATTTTTCATGGATGGAGGGGAGATTCTTTTGGAATTACTCTTCATTTTCCCACTTGAGGGCCATAAATTTGTAGCCCAGGATCAAAATACACTCCATACTTGTCATAAGTGGGGGAGAGGACAACATGGGGAAATTTATAGTGCTTGCCATGATCAGATTTCAGCCCACCTTCATTTTTGGAGCTCCAGGTGGAGAGAGATTTTCCATGAGTTTTCTTGTTGGGAGGTAGCTTATTTTTTTTATGATGGATGGCTTGGGGATGAGAGATTTATATGGGGAATGATAATTCCCATTATATATCAGATCTCATGCCTCAAGGATGCCCTTGGACAACTCTTTGTTCCTTCATGGATTTTTTTTTCTACATGATAACTATTTGGGAATGTTCACCCCAAGGCTAGATTGCATTTGTTGGAGGGACAGTTTGGAGACTTGATTGCTGATATGACATCCTTTTCCTTGAGGGAGATCGTCACATAGGGATGCTACAGGAGGAAGGGAAGAAATAAATTCAGTTCATCCTTGCAATTTCTTGAGGGCAAGCAATATTTTGAGAGGGGAGGACTGTAATGTTCCAAATTTTATAGAACATTAAATTTTGATAAGGAGATGAATAAAATGGGTAGGGGACCAATTATTTGCATTATTAGAGAATAAAAATCCTATAATTATTAAAGAGGATCATGTTGGAGCTGTATTTCACACCTCCATGTGTGAAAGGAGGTTTTTTCATTAAGGCTTGGCCAAAGTTAACCAAGTCAAACTGCGTTGGCATGAGTTGGAAAGCACTATGTGGGACAACGTAGGAGGGAAGATTCTAGAGAGAGGAAACCCTAATTCGAGGTAGGGCCCATGGAGGGAAGGCTAACTTGTTTAAAAGAGGATCAAGGCAGCCATTGAGTTCATCTTTGATCATTTTTACGTCCAAGTCTTGGAGACTTGTTGCTGCCTCTTGCTGTTCAGCAGAGCTGCAGTGCCTTCGGGCACGAGGGAGTCCTGTTTAGGAATTCCTCTCCTTCTTGAGTAGCTCATGAAGGATTTCACTTCATCCCCCATATTTAGGAATTCAGTACATAGCTTCATCCATCTACATCAGCGCAGTTTCTGCAGCACTTATTGTGCATTGTTGCTGGGGAGGCTTCCACACACCGTCCGGAGCTAGTTTTTCAGTGGAGAGAGGTTACATCCATTGGGAGATAAGAAAAGGGGGTTTATTAGCAGATCCCATAATATTTGGCATCAGGCCAACCACATTCCATCATTAGTAGCACATTCCCTTCATTAGACAACGTTATTCAGAGATGATGTTTGTTGTGAGGGATTGACAGCCACTTGGAAAAGAAGTCTTGGGTGAAAGGATCAGCCTTTCACTTCAGATTTCTATTGGAGGAGGGTTCTTCATTTTTTTCAGCCATTTCATCCTTCTCCATGTATTTCCAGTTCTTGAGTTGCTACTTCCCAACAACTCCGACATTTCTACAAAATGCCATTTTTGTATAGATTTCAGCCAATCCTTTTAGAGGATTGATGTATTGTATTTTCAGGGGTTGAGATCATGCTCCCCCACTTTATTTGAGCCTCATATTTCTATATCCTTGTATTATTATATTTCATGCAGAAGTTCCTCTATAAATTGCGTAGTCATGGCCTAGGGCTTTATTTATGCAGCTATGTATTTCATATAGGTTTCTTGAGGCTTCTAGTGCTTTGCTTGAGTGATCATTCTTCCTCAAGGTTTGTATACTTATTGCTGCTATGTCATAATACATGATGGCCATTGGATTCTCCAAAATTTTATGTTTTCATGAGTCACTGATATTTCCATTTTATGTATTTGTTAATGTTGTAGCTGCAATATTGGGAGAGTCCCAATCTTGTTGTATTTCCCTATTGGGGATATTGTCCTTTGACAATCACTCTATAGACAGAGTCTGCTAGTGGGCCAGATAGCCTCTGGAGCTCATCCTCTAATTAAAGGTGAAAAATCTAGTAAATTCCCCTACATTCTATCTCTAGAATAGATTTTCTTTGTCGATTGACAATGTTTCTGAAAAAAGGAACATTACATGAACTATTTGCATCTCATAAGAACTTTGGAGGAGAAATTCATGGAGGGATGGATTGGTGGAAACTTAGCTTATGAGGGAAGCTTGTCACATGTTGGTGTCACCAACGAAGGAGGAGAAGAGTTGCAACACTCACCTAGTCAGTTGCTTGAGGACAAGCAACATTTGGGAAGGGCGGACTATAATATTCCCAATTAACCATGATCTAGTTGGAATATTAAATTTTGTTTTTCTGCTTTATTTTATGATTAAGAGGACAATGGAGGTCCATAATTCTCCTTAATAATGAATAAATCAATTCCAATGTGAAAGATATAGATATTTTCAACTTAATTGAGCACCCTTGGGTGTGAAAAGGTGTTGAAATACCTTGACTAGGTCAACTTTGACCAAATCAACATCGTTGTCATGGAGGAGTGGTCATCAATGAAAGACAATGCAGTTTTAGATGGAGATGATTTGCATGGAAGTAGTGTTATTATTGGATGGGGCTTAGGGTTTAAAAGCTCATATACTATAAAAGGAAGAGGATGGCATCCATATGTATTATGTTTATGTATTTGATATTTCTGAATATATGGTCTGTTTAGACATATATCTTTCTCTTGTAGTTTCGCTGAGATTGAGTGTTGTTTAGCACTGGATATTCCTGATCGGGAATTCCACCACTTCCATTGAGAAGATCTTGGAGGAGTATTGTACTATACTATCCACTATCAAGCTTAAGGTCAAGCTTCATCTTTCATCTACAACGTAGATCCTGTTGAGGATTGAGTTGTTTTGCAGGTTGCAGTAGTGGAGACTAGATCTAGGTCATTTCATTGCTCATTTTCAGTGGAGGAGGATTCCTTTCCATTGGGAGGAAAGAAAGGAAGGCCCTTGTGCATATTTTTAGATCTTGGCATCAATCCAACCATTTATTTATCCCTACAACGTAGTTTACTTCCAGATCTGCGTTATTTCTACAGGAGGATTTGTAGTGTGTATTGGCACACCATTTGGAGAGTTGGTTTTCTAGTGAAAGGGAAATTCCTTTCATTTAGAGGATCAATTGGAGGAGGCTATTCTATTGATCATATCATATCAACCACACTTTTCATATCTATATTTTGGAGTGGATCTTCAGCCCTAGGGCCTAGATCCCCATCTTGTATATGGTGTTTTGCTGAAAACACTTTAGGGGTTCTTCATTGGAGGTTGTATAGTGATAATATCTGTATTGGATCTAAATTTTGAGGCACATATCAGCCTAGATCTATTATATATTTATTTTTTGTAGCAGTGGCATTTTAATAGTGACGTAGTAGTCTTCCAGCTTCTTATATATATTAGCAGCATCTCTTTTGAGGGATTTTGTCCATTGGAGGCTTGTTATTTCTTATTGTACATCTTGTGGTCCATTATTTATGTATATTTTGCTGCTATTATAACATATGAAAGGTCTCCATATTGGCCTCCTGATTTTATATGATGATTTTCATTATTGTTCTAGCATTTTGCACTATATTCCTGCTTTTCCGATTTGGGAATATTACATGTTTGATGAGTAGCCAATCAGGTTCAATTTGGTGATAACAACATGGAAAAATCTTTCCTTTAGTTAAAAACGTACGTTAACCAAGGAACCAATGCTCTTTGAAAGATGCTAGGCAATGTTATAATGCTCTCTGATTGTTTCCTCAGTGTGTTACCTTGGAAAATGGGCCCATGACTTGGGTCATTTTTTCAAACAAAGTGTTATTTTCCAATGAGATGATGAGGAGTTAATTTTTTTGTATAAAAATCACATCACCCAGTTGATAGTTATATAAACAAATTAATTTTTACCTTGTCACACTAATACCAAGCATGTTTCTCTACAACTTTTCACAAATGTTAGTCACATGTTCCAAAGATCAGGACATTATGTGTATTAAATTTAAATCAACCTTTACCAAGACTAACAACCATGTCATAATTTGTAGTCAACCCACAATCATAGTCATAATACTACATCTAGCACCCACTTTGCACTCAGGTGCATATAAATTATCTTAGGGCATATTGTATCAGTACAACCATCATAAAACAAGATCATTTCTTCCTCAATCTTGTAGGAACATACTCATATCATACAATGAATCAAAAATTAAAATAAAATATAACATAAAATGTTAGATAAACTAAATAAACCACATAATCAAACTCATACCTAAATGCATGTCAGGGGAGGCTATTACATCTGCACAAGTCATTCCATATTAGTGTGACACAACATCACAGATATATTGACTCATACCTGAATATCATAACCATAACCATCTGCACTAGGAAATATAAATTAGCACGATACATATAACATTAATATCCTAAATATAATGACCATAATCATCATACATATGAGTGCAATGCATATAACACCAAGTTACTACCATTCATGAGTATTCGACACATGTGAATATGACCGCACTAATTAACTAACATCTATAATGCATGTAGCCACTATAAAAATAAAATGACAAACATTTATATAACCATAATTCATATAAAAACAATTAAACATCATACCTGCATACCAAACATACAATACCTGTATGACGATATGATTTTACCTCGAGGTCCATTATTGCAACCTTTCTCTGATGATTTCCATATCCTGCTCTATCTCATCCAACATATCAACATCATGCTGACACAAAATGCAATAATGAATATCACAATGCATGCATAAAAATCACATTGGCAACTAACATGCACGCATGAAAAACACATTTCACCCTTACATCCCAATTATTTAAACCTGGAAGCTACGATACCATTATGTAACCACCCCTCCCATATCTACCTAATTTCATTGCCCTTTCAGGGTAAACATCGTAGGAAGAGATACTAATACATGACCCGACCTCCAAGATTCACATATGGAAATGGGGCTGATGGCTGAATCTATCTACCACAAACTAACATCCTACATGATTTACAAGACACTCGTAGGCTAAAAAACCACTCCTAGTACCAAAATCCTGATTTGAATAGTTATTTCATTGACCTAGACTCCTATTTGCAGGTATAACACTACATCCATGTGACTATAGGACTCTAGTCATATGCATAACATTGCATCCATGCGACAGTGAAAATTTCTTAGTTATGATGCTGCAACCCCGAAATCTGTGCCACCGATTCAGGGCTTGTCTCCAGACCACTTCGAAAAACTTAATGAGACTTTCCAGAATGATAAATAACATAAATACAATGCCATTCATACAAAACTTGATAAATGTTGACCTAAATAGGCCTAACCATGATAGTCATTTCGTCAAACATATGGAAAACATGCAATCTATAGGCCATGAATTCATATTTAAACATATGGGTCTGATACTTATCTCGGAATCGTTAAGAAATTCTAATTCCCTCTCATAGTAGTTGCAACGACATCTATTATCTCATGCATTAATTAACCATTCATCAACAAATCAAAACACATAAGGATCCATAACCACTATACATCATATAACTAGCATATAACTAGAAAATGAACAATATATACACCAGGATAAAACAACCATCAAAGCCACATAATAAAAAGTAAAATTACTCATGCAAAAAAAGAAAAAAGTGCTCTTATTAACATATGCCAAAATCCAACCAATTCAGGGACTTCCATGTAACACCCAAACATAGATTTGGATAAATCAAATCTCTCTTTTAGCCAATCACCCCCATGCCATATTCCAAGTGTGAATGGGGGATCTCATCGAATAAACTAACCAGAACCAAAACAGGGCTTCGAGAGGCCAAACTACCTCAACCCTCAACTAGTGATTTCACTTCATGTTCAGAAATCACTAACACCAACCAAATCGGTATCTAACTAAGTTGTTTAGGGCTCCAAAGAATTTCTTCCAACCGTGGCTCCATGAACTAATAACTCAACCCACAACCTTCCAGGGCTCTAGAGTGTTTCTCTAATAAAGGCTCCAAGACTAGTAATTGAACCCACCAAGGGATCCATAGCATTTTTCCAACCAAGGCTATATGAGTATTAACTCAACCCAAGTTGTTCTAGGGCTCCAGATAATTTGTCTCAATCAACAGCTCTAGGAATTAGTAACTCAACCCATGGCCATAAGGAACCTGAGCCCCAATAAAAAATAACAAGATGAAAAACCCATAACACCATGGCTATCTAGGAAATGGAAATTCTAGAAAAAACCACTGTCCATCCAAGAAATTCTCCATGCCCATGACAGATCATAACCAAATAACCACATGGATATACCATGCATACCAAAACCAGAAAGGAAATCATACATGGAACTCGATACCTACAAATAAACCTTGATGTAGTTGTTGATCTTGTTGTTCCCTTATTCTTTCCCGCTTTCCTTTTCCTTCTTTTCCAAATCCAATGAAAACTAGAGTGCTCCAAGTATTCTCCAACAATTCTCCAATATTTCTCTAAGTGTGCAAGAGTATGAGAGAGAGAGAATAGAGAGAGAGCTCTAAGTTAAAACTGATAGAAGGTTAACTGACCAAAATCCAGGAATTGATCCTCAGAAGCCTTTTAATCATTAAGGCCTCTATTTTCTTCATTTTCCTTCATCTTTTCTTCAATTTCCTCCTCATGCAAATATGTGACCCTTCAACTTCCTTTTCTCCTATTTTCTTTTATTTTATAAATAAAATGCCAATTAATGCCACTTTGCCTTCACCAATTCCTTTTCCAACTTCCATATCCATAATTAAACCGAAATTGACACCCACTAGAATGTTTTTCCCACCATTCAACTTGGAATACATGTCCCATGACCTTGGTCTTATATTTTAATTACACGGAAAATAAACTAAGGGTTTTTATAATAGGTAGGACCTCAATAGTCGATATTAGCATCAGAATGACCAACACCATCGATAGCCTAGCCAAAGTAGTGCCAAGTTTAGGCAGCATGCAGGTAAGAAAGAGGAGACCTGGTGTAAAACCAAGAGAGATATGGTCAATCCACTATAGCCTAATCCAAAGGGACCAACTCTACAACTGGATAAATTTTCAAGAAACTTCTAGAAGAAGTTTGTTACATTATAGCTGGCATTTTCTAAATATTCTTGGTGGTTTTTCAAATACCACTAGTGGTTTAGGGTATGGTATTGGGCCATGAGTGCCTATATATAGGCCTCATTTTGTATTTGAGAAATTTTCTAGTGTTTAGGGTATGGTATTGGGCCTTGAGTGCCTATATATAGGCCTCATTTTGTATTTGAGAAATCTTCTAGATTTCTTGTATTTGAGAAATATTCTAGTGCCTATTTAAAATTTTCTAGGAATTTTGATGTTGTTAAAGAAGGAATTATGAAGTGAGTTTTGGGTTTCTAGTTTTTCTCATGCATGTAACTATTTTTATTTTTAACTTTTGCACAATATTAATACAATTTAAATTATTTTCATGGAAAATTACGTAGTAAACCTAATTTTTTATGAGACTAAAATGGGATTGTTAAATCAAAGTGAAGTATGTAATCAATATGATTGTTTGCTTCAATTTTTGAAAAAATTATCAAAGTCTTTTAAGAGAATCTAGGCTTATTTAATGGGTTTTATAGGGTTTTTTAATGAAATGAAAAAAATCAAAATATTGTGTTTTCTTGTGGTTGAATTCTTAATTTCTCAACTACCCATCTGATTTTAATAGGCTTAAAGGAATTCTTAATTTCTATTTTGAATTTGTTAAACTATGTTTTCCATTTTTCGCATTCTCGAAAAAAAAAATAGTTCTTTGTTGTGAAACCAGCTCCAAAAATAGAAGAAAAGAGATATCAACGCCTTAGAAATAAGCCACTTCAAGGGGCCAACCTCCAATACATTACATTAATGAAAAATTCTTGGATGATTCAAATTACAAAACCTCCTTTCTATATATAGGAGTCTGTGGGGCCACAATGTAATCCTAGTGGGCCACAATGTAATCCTAGCCGACCTAACAATAATAATTTAAGGGCACAATAATAACAATATGGGGGTTACATGGGTACAATAATAAAAACGATGGGGTTACACTAACAATAATAAGGGACTATACTAGTAACATAAGGACCTAACATGCCCCTCCCCTTCAAAAAGTGTTGTCCTCAACGCTTGAGTAGCTCTGGGTGCTTCTGTATAAAATTCTCATACTTCCATGTAGAATCTTCAGTGGGTAAGTTCTTCCACTTGATGAGATACTCTGAAATGGATCACTTAGCCACGCATTTCCTTAGTTTCCGTGACTGCTCGTGTCTGCATATATGATTTTTCCTTCCTCATCAAGTTCTGGCAATATTGTTTGAACTGGAAGATTTTCTCCTATAATCTTCTTTAAGCATGAAACATGGAAAACTGGATGTACTCGCGAAGAAGCAGGAAGCTCCAATTTGTATGCCATAGTACCAATATTTTGCAACACCTTGTAAGGACCATAGTACTTTGGCGATAATTTATTATCCTTCTTAGCTTTCTTGAGAGACATTTGTTTGTATGGTTGTAGCCGTAAAAATACCCAATCTCCTACATCAAAGCTTATCTTGTTGTGATGTTGATCTACCTGTTGTTTCATTCGATTTTGTGCCAAATTCAGGTTATCCTTTAAGAGTTGGATAACTTCTTGTTGATGCTCGATGTGGTCTTCCACTTCTTGAACCTTCGAATTTTCTCTTAAAGATGATGTGATGGAAGGTGGATGATATCCATAAAGTGCCATAAATGGGGTCATTTTTGCTGTAGTATGGAAGGAAGTGTTATACCACCATTTAGCGAGAGGTAACCACTTGACCCATTGAGTTTGTTTATCAGATACAAAACAACGAAGATATCCTTCCAAACATTTATTTACGATCTCAGTTTGACCATCGGATTGAGGATGATAAGATGAGCTATGAGCTAATTGAGTACCCAAACAAGAAAATAACTCCGTCCAAAAATTTCCAGTAAAAATGGGAACTCTGTCACTCACAATAACCTTTGGGTTTCCATGTAGCTTTTGAATTGTGTCCATAAATGTAGTAGCAACTGTACTTGCTTTAAATGGATGAGATAATGCACAAAAGTGTGCATACTTGGTAAGTCTATCAACTACCACCATGATGACACTCTTTCCTTCAGACTTAGGTAAACCCGTGATAAAATCCATTGAAATCTCCTCCCAACGTTGACTTGGAATGGATAAAGGTTGTAGAAGTCTCGAGGTCTTAATTGTTTCCACTTTATTCTACTGGAAAACCAAAAATTCTGCCACAAAATTTTGAATATCAGATTTAAGGCCATCCCAAAAAAATTTATTTCGTATGTACCATAAGGAACTATTTTTCCAACTAAATGTATCAGATGTACTAGGATCTTGCTGCAACTTTTGAATGAGTGTCCATACATCTTTGTCCTTCTTCCATTCATCTCTTGCTTCGTTTATCCAATCTGGTTGGATAATAGAAATGGCACAAAGCAATGCTTCCACCTCTTCATTCTTTCTTGAGAGTGCATCTGCAACAACATTAAGCTTCCATTTTTTGTAGATTATTTCAAAGTCATAACCCAACATCTTTGTGACCCATTTTTGCTACTCTTTTGAAGACAGTCTTTGTTCCAAAAAGTCTTTAAGACTATCATGATCAATTTTTACCTTGAAGTGTCTTCCCAATAGGTAAGTTCGCCACTTCTTTAGTGCATGCAGTATTTCTAACATTTCCTTCTCATAAATAGGTTTATGTAAATACTTTCCTTTGATTGGAAAACTTTCAAAAGCAATGGGTCTTCCTTCCTACATTAAAACAGCACCAATTCCATTTCCCAAGGCATCACATTCCACAATAAAGGTTTTTGTGAAGTCTGGCATAGCTAAGACTGGTGCTAGGCACATTGCCTCTTTAAGATGTTCAAATGCTTTAGTTGCTTCAGGAGTCCATGAAAATGCATCGTTATTCAATAATGTTATTAGAGGTGCTACTATTCTCCCATAATTCTTAACAAACTTGCGATAATACCCTATTAACCAGAGAAATCCTCGCAACTACTTTATGGTTGTGGGGACTTTCCATTCCTTAATGGCTTTAATTTTGTTAGGGTCTGTTAGGTCCCTATATTACTAGTATAGTACCTTATTGTTGTTATTGTAACCCATTTATTATTATTATTGTACCCTTGTAACCCCCATTTTGTTATTATTGTGCCCTTAAATTATTATTGTTAGGTCGGCTAGGATTACATTGTGGCCCACTAGGATTACATTATGGCCCCATGGACTCCTATATATAGAAAGGAGGTTTTGTAAATTGTATCATCCAAGAATTGTTCATTTATGTAATGTATTGGAGGTTGCCCCCTCGAAGTGGCTTATTTCTAAGGCGTTAATATCTCTTTTCTTCTATTTTTGAAGCTGGTTACACAACATTTGGTATCAAAGCTTTGGGATTCTAGGGTTTCGCTGCTCCAAACAGGTCATCGTGGAATTTTCGCTATAACTTTTTTTCTACGAAGCTTCAGAAGCTGAAATTTCTAGGGTGCGAAGCTAAAATCTTGAGGAAGGTTGTCTAAAAATTTCAGATCTTGGTTCGCAATATTTGAGGAGATATCATCTGTGGAAGTTAGTAAGACTGCTCTGTGGGGTTTTTGACCATGTGAATGCAGATAATCACTCAAAATGGAAATCGAATGGAAGGAACGAGAGCACGGAGACGAGGATGAATAGGCCATGCAAAGCCAAGCTTGCATGAACGCACTTAGAAACTGTGGATTGAAGAAGTTCTTCCTCACGCCATGTTTACGAGCTCAGCCCGAGCTCCTCCAATATCTAATCAGCATCTGGGATGAAAACGAACAAGTGTTCAGGCTACAAGACCATGTGTTAGAGTTGGAGGTCACTGATGTTTATTTCATTACCGGATTGTCCCGCAGAGGTCCAATCCCTGTGCTGACTGGAAGCAGACCATCCGCGGAAAAGATGGAACAAGTAATGGCACGGGTGTGCCGAGGGGCACAAACAGGATCAGGAAGCAAGAAGGTGGATATCTCTACCATCCCTGACCTAGCACTGAGAGTAGTTCTCCATACCATTACGCGGGCTGCTGGGTCGCAGGCTCCGCACGAGGCCACGAAGACCCAACTCCTGTTGGCCTCAGAATGCATGGGTCCCCTACTGTTCAACTGGGCAGAAGCAGTAACTATCAACATGAAAAGGCAGCTCACAAAGTGCAAACAGGGGAAACTAAAACAGTTCGGGTATGGTTCCATCTTGGTATTGTTCATTCTGGAACGCATACCAATCTTCCAGGGCCAAGGGGCTGTAGTGGCGAGTTCGATACCACGAGAGCCACGAATGGCTCGCTGGGCAGCACTGATGCCCAGATCTAGAGGTGGCCAACAGATGTCCTGGAGGCCAGAGTTCTTTAGGTGGCTACGGCGCCAACTGATCGTCGTGGAAGATTGGCCCTATTCGGGAACTGACTTTACCGAGGACCCAGATCTCCCACTACCAGAAGGAGATGACTGGGACGAGGAGTTGGGTAAGACCCCATATTTTGATTTTATGTTTATATGTTTTTTTTTGTTAATACACATTCGTCTTAACACAATTATATATGCATGCAGATGTAGGACCTGAGAGACCAGCCGGGATGTCTCCTATCTCCCGGAGGACACAACTCGCCCCTGAGATCCAGGGGGAAGGCACCGGAGGAGAGGAACTGATCCAGAACCTCGAGGGGATTTCCCATGGGATCCCAGACTATGCCCGACTATCAGACGTACCGATGGCATACCAGCGCCACACGGTGGAAGTTCCGAACCGGATCCACCGAATCCTGAGGCGCCTAGTGCGTGCAGTGATGTGCTATCATGAGCACCATGCGGATTAGTCCTTAGGGTTTATGCCACACCTATTTTCTGAGAGACACAGTGTCTCAGGATGTATTAAGACAATTATGTATATTTTTTGAGTTTTATGATGCACACTGTGCAAACATTTCGACACATATATATATATATATATATATACATATGACTATTTCTAGATGGATCTTTCTTTACATATGATGATGTTTTATATGTCGTGTGAATGTCTAATACAAATGTAATCTAATGTATCAGTTACATAACAAACGACCCAATGCGAAATGTATTCACACAATGTATCTAATCACACATTTCATTTTTACGCAAGCTTAAAAGCACACACGAACACACACATATGCAAACTATGCTTGAAATGAGGAAGACGGGCATGCCCCCCAGCATGATATCTCAATTCGCGGTGCATGCCCCCCAAGCTTCAGTCCATTGAAAATGGAGTGAAGGTTCAAAACAAAAAGTCGAATTGAACATGCTGGTGTTTCAAATGAACAAAACCGCTGACACACTCTAAAAGAACTATCCTCAACAGTTGGTTTCATGGTTTTTCGGGAGCCCACACAAGTGGGAGAACCAGCCCAAATCACCTTGTTTCATTTTTTAAGGAGCTGGACACATGACAAGGAATCAGTCTTCCAACCGCTTACATCAAATGGACTGCAGAAGGCGGTGCTTCCAAGTATTCCACTCCCGATGGAAGGGAAACATCCTCGTGGGAGTCAGACCTACCCCCCAAAGACATTATGCACATCTCTGCATCACTTCAATCTGTTACCGCACTGTGGTAAGCAGCCACATAGCTGACTCGTGTGGGGCAAAGAAAACAGTGGATAAAACCAGAGGGGGTGATGGCGAACTAGTTGCGCCATTAGGACCAAAGAACGCAAAGTCGATCACTGGTCACGGATCTGCCCTTCATGTGGGAAACAGCCATCACGTACTCAACCCATAACCAAGGCCCCATGGCATAGGTGTAATCGCGCCCCAGGAGCAGATGGAAATCCAAGGGGCCTGGAACGACCATCACATCCATATGGATGGTTTTCCCTCCCAAAGTAATCGGTAACCTTGGAAGGATCCCCAACGGCTGACTCGTCCTTCTGTTAAAAGTGAGCAGATTCTGCGTAACAGGTGCAAGCGGCGGCGAACCGAAAGCTTGCCAGGTAGTTGAAGACAGAATACTAACAGAGGCACCTTCGTCTATAATGGTGTTGGGTACAACCAGACCAAGAGCCTGTACTGTGATCTCGAAAGGCACATAAGACGGAAGGCGAAATCCTGCAAATCGATTCCAGTCAAAGGAAGCGACCAAACTACTCTGAGGGGCTACCATCGACAAGCGAAGGTCTTCCCCTGATGTTACGGTAGAAGAAGCATCCTCCATAACCTCCATCTCGAAGGTGGGAGGGATATCCTCCGGAGCCTCCATCATGGGAGGCGGAGGAGGAGCTTCTTGAAGTACAGGGACAAGAGAATCTTTCTCCAAGTCTGATGAATCTGAAGAGATTAGAAGGACATGAAGAGGTCCACTTACGTAAAAGGTGATCTGTGCAACCGGACGGGTCGCTCACCGATCCCACTGGCTCAATGGTTGGCCGACTGAGCCTTGAATTTGCACTGTGGGAGTGGGATCGTACTCTAAGGATAACTCTCGATCAATCATTGGATCATGAGGACTCAAAGAAAGCCGATTATAACCAGGTGGAAGGCGTGGTGTAGAACCGGTTGGGTTGTCCAAGACTTGCTTGGCTTCATCCATATAAGGACAAAGGTGAATGGCATGGTGCCCTTCACACAACTTACACGGATTGGTGATCTTACCCTGCTTCTTAGAGTTCTTATCAACAGTAGCTGAAGACGTGCACACAACTTGACTCCCGGAAGCCAAAGGCAACGGTGGGCGGCCGTTGGACCATATTTCAAGCACCTTGGGAATGCCAGCGCAGTCTCGAAGCAAATGGTCTCCCGTGCACAACATGCACGGGAACTTGACTTTCCGAGGAGGGTTGGAAGGACTATCAAGAGGAGATATCTCGGAGGCAGTAGCTGTACATTTAGCCTTATCGACTTCTTTCTTCTTTTTGTCTTTCTTCTTTCTTCTAGCCACCCCTTCATATACTGACCGTACTCTCACTGTTAAGCAGAAGAGGAGACGGTAAATGAAGCAGGAAGGGGGAGAGGTCCACCTCGGGATCAACAATGAGGTTGTTCAGTGGAGGAACCGATCGAATAAAAGAGGAGACATTAGTGGGACAATGTCACTGTAGGTTGAGAACAACCAAACAGTAACCCAACTTAAACTGTGAAGGGACAACGTCACATGTAAGGAGCACTAACATTTCCAAAAGGAGAAATGACCAGATTCCTTCGCAGGGATTCTCAAGTTGGTGAACTCGGGTGCTGGTCAACAAACCCAACCACACGGGCTGAAAATGAGTTAAGACACACGATCAAACGGTCAACAAGCAATATCTAAGTGGGCGTGTAATCGTGGGTGATTAATTTTACCACATTGAAAAGTAAGAAACTCTATTGTTTCATATTTTAAGAGTCGAGAAACAATAGAAAGATGACTCTATCTCTTTCAGATTTGATACAAGCGTGAAAGGACAAGCGCTCGACAGTCTTTTCAAGTTTAGGGAGTCAGAAAAGACCAAATGACTACTCAGGAAAAACTAGGCACAAAGGGTGTACCAAATATCCGTGAACTGCAATATACACCTTGGTTTCAAAAATGAAACAAAAATCGACCAAGGACTTTCCGTACGTGCAGGTAGTCTCCCCGAATGCTGTGTTCGGTGTATCACGGGTATAGGGCGGCAGACTCGGCTTCCCGTGGATAAAGGATTGAAAACCTATAGGGGTCTCCCTTTATATACGCGACGGTACGGGGAGCACAAGTCCGTACTAGCGCTGTCTAAAGCCAACAGGCGAACGACAGCTGCTAGGTTTAACGACGCCGGAACACGTCTCTAGCCTAGACCTTCTAAATATGTTTCATTAAGTTCCAATGTTGCCTTAGGTTAATTGAATAAATTTTACAGTTGATCTTCAATTAAGTTTCAATTTCCAGGCCCTATCGTATGTAGTGTCTCCTAAATGCAAAGCTATATGCCACAGTGCAACATTTCGTTCGATGAAAAATAATTAGAGAAGAGTTGAGAGCTTTTATACAAACGAAATGAACGGAAACCAAACAATGAGCTCTATAATGCAACTAATGCAATTGACAACCTTTCATTCAAAACACTAATCACTAGCGATGTGGAAAAGATTACAATTTGCACTAATCAAAAGCATAAGAGATTTTTTTTTGATTTTCAATGTTTAATGGCTAATATGCACTAATCAAACTTGAAAACAAATGGAGCAACTTGAGAAACGATATTCAAGAGAGCGAAACAAACACATTTCACTCAACAACACAAGCAATCAGATCCCCAAATCGACCAAAGTCTCTCAAAGCAAAGAAAAGACTCAACAGCTTCCAATGGACCGTGTGATCTAGGTCCAAAGCAAGACCAAACGAGTTTCGAATGAAGAAATGAACAATCACCCAAAAATCGCAATAAAACAATGAACAACTACTCAGAGAATGTGGAGAATCAATCAGATAGTTGACAGGACAATCCAAACACCAAAACTCCCAAGGAGGGCTCGATACACCAAGCCACTAGATGACCTAGGGCTTAAAACGTGAAATCGGTAGATAGAAGCAAACAACCAAAGGACAGGGGTGAATTCGCAGCCAAACAAGACTCCAACACACTCAGGCAGTTGGAAAATCAAGAAGAAAAACACTGATCAACCTCAGAGAGCTCAGAAATGAGAAAACTCAAAAAACTTACAAGGGTGGCGCGACTGTAAGAGTGAAACTGGCGCCAGAAGGCGATTGGCGCGGGTTGTACAAAGGCAACATGCGCCAAGTGGCGCGACTGTCGGGTTAAAAACCGCGCCAGTCGAGTTTCTCAGCAAAAAAATTAAAAATAAGCTACTCCAGAAACAGACCAATGCAAGCTAAGCAATCCAAGAAGCAAAAACACACAAAAAATCCAACCCAGAAGGTTCATCAAGCAAGGAAAAGCAAGATACAAACGGCAAGGCAAGACAAAGACTCCAAGTTGTTCAGTCCGTAAACCAAACCGGAGATTGACTGAAGTAGCGTTGATCTACTCCGCTAATGCAAGGCAGAAGCGTTTCGAAGGCTATCTCGCTGTACTTCAGGCTCTGTCTAAAGTTTACAAATCAAACAACAAGCTGGATCCCCAGCGGAGTCGCCAATTTGTTGAGGAGGTAAATCCCCTCTGCGGACAGAGGCGATCCCTACTAGCCCAGCAGGGGTCTAGCAACAAACAAACAATGTTATGACGCAAGTTCCTAATTACGAATGAAAAGGCTGGAGATAGAAGCCTACCTAGATTCCAACGCTAGGATCTGAAGAAGAAGCGTCCCCGTTCCTCAGCCTTGGCAGATCACAATCCCTCCACGATCTCCGCGGATGAACACCTGCACATGGAAGAAACGAACAGATACAAGCATAGAAACCAGCATACGTAACTAAACATCAGTCAGAAAGGACATTACTCGCATTATCATGATGGAAAACGGAGTGGAACCATAATCATAATCATCTATTAAATAACCAGCGAAGAAAGATTACAACCAAGTTCTGACGTCGCGGTCTCCTTCAGACGGGTCTCCAGTAGTCCACGTCTCGCAAAGCTCGCCAAGGAAAGGGAAAACCTCTCCAGAGTCTCGTGACAATGGTCTCCTTACTTGAGTCAGCCTTAAGGGAAAGAGAGGGTGCTTTACAACACAAAGGCTCTTGGGAATATGGAGATTCAGAGCTTAGGCACTTCAAGACTAGCTTGCCATTGATTTGGGCAAGCTTTTATAGATGGGAAAGGAGGAGTTGGGATCCCTATTATTATGGGATTGGCCCTATCACCAAGGAAGGTTCCATGGGAGGTGGCAAAACCACTTCCCTCCATAGAACTCCCGCAGCCAACCTCCCAACTCAAGATAGGTGATGGTTTATGAATTTGTTAGAACTCAACTTCCGCCATCCTTATTTAAAAAACAACTCCAAAATTGGGTGGCGCGACTACGGCTCTATGACAGAGCGCCAGGTGGCGCGACCCCTTTGCAGTAATTTCTCAATTGGCGCGAGGATTGAACTGCTTGCCCGCGCCAATTCCAAAAGGGATGTTTTTCATGACTTTTGCAAGGAGATGTCTCTAGGGAAAATGAAGCTCATGTTCAGAGGGATGCATTGATGATGATTTCAAGGCATGACAATGTTCACAGGTCACAGAATGGGTCCTCCATTGTGCGGGATGGGGAATGGTAAGGACGGTGACAAATTACTGTGTAACACACACCATTAGCGCGCTAAACCACCACTTATTTACCACTTAACTACACTTATCCACTAATTAATATGAGTTTAACATGGCGGTGAAGTTGGTAGAGTCCACCATTTTCGGTGAAACTCCAGTTCTGGCGGAGTTAACTGGAGTTGCTCCAGATGTAGAGGAGTTTTCCTAGGAAAAAATCACTGAGCCATAACTTGAGAAAATTTCGACCAAATTGGGCTAAAAAAGGGTCTATCTTAGCATTTTTGGATATTTTGAGCAGTTTGGTGCAGGTTTCAGAGGCAGAGGATCACTTCTGGAAGTTGTTTTTCCAGTTTGAAGATTAAATATGCCCAGTGCCACCAGGAGAGGAGGCCACATCTGCTTCACCTAAAGACCATTTGCAGAGCCATAAGAGTCTACTTAGAAGTTTTAGGGTCTTTTGAATCCATTGGAGCAGGTTGGAGAGCCATTAGAGTAATGTAGGTGCATGTAATCAGAGAATTTACCATTAATCCAAAGAGGTCCAAGACATTGAAGCAGGTCCAAGGAGACATAGCCCAAGAGGGGTGAACACCTTTATTAGCTTTGTGTAATGTGTTGGTTGTATATTACATTCACTGTAATTTAATTATTGTTTATGTGTTTTTAAAGCTAATTTACTTCATGAACTGCTCATAAAAGACACACAAATTTGACACATAAACCCTCTCATATACTTTATATTTGACACAATCCTTAAGCACACTTTTCTTTTATACTAATGAGGAAGCTAGCACAACAAAACTAGTTTTTCCATATTCAGATGTGATTCAGATCAAGAACACAACCAAGAGGAGTGGCAACCTAGGTTGTTGAAGGAGTGTAGTCTTTGGAGGAAGAATGCTCTGGTAGTGGCAGCGTGGGTTGTTGTGAGCTGAATGCATGAGTTTGCCTTCTTTGCAATGAACATTGATGTTTAATTAACACAAATTCCATCAATTTACCAAATGTTTTAATAATATGCTATGCCACACACACACACACACACACACACACATAGGAATATTATATATTATATATTATTATTTACATAGTATTCTTGCTTTATTAGATGTGCATCTTATGAATGATGTTGAAATACAATATTAAAATATGTTTTGATCTTGTTACTATTACATTCAAAAGTTGCAATGACCATTGTTAATTTTTAGAAGATAAGTTAATTCCTTAACTTGTTTTTATGAATTTGCAAGGTCAGAAATGAGTTCATGAGTTTTGTTGATAAGGATTGATAATTATTTATTACATCATCTCGTCCTGAAGATGAACCACACTGGTTGGTTCGAAACGTGTCGACAATGTTCTATCTCATGTGATTTTTATCGAAAGATTTATGTTAAATTACTATGGATCACAGAAGCCTCAATTCATTTTATTTTTATTTTATTTATCGTTATCAATTCTTCTAATATCATCTTGCATCAAGTTGAGAAGATCATTCTCTCAACTTATGTTAAAATTATAATGAGCTCGTTTTATAATTTATCTTAGGTATGTGAATAGAGTTATCTTGATAGTTTTTCTAGCACGATCACTTTATTTGCATTTGTACTAAATACCCTTGCATATCTTCAAATTATTTTGGGATTGGCAAGAAAATCTTCATCCTGAGATCAAAAAAAATTCTCCCTCGTCCATTTAGAATATTTTTAGCTCTTGATTAAGGATGAGACTATCTTGTGCTTATTCATGATAGGTTTTATTTTATGTTCATTTGCATACATGCATTTATTTTTCAAGACACTTTGCGAAGGAACGAACCTCATAGCGACTTGATTGAGACCTGGTTTCAGTTATGTTTAAGAGGTCATGTTTTATAAAGTTATATCATACAGGTGATTATCTAATCTTCATTTTGCTAATCATAAATATCATCACTCTTAAACAACCTAAATATCATTCTTCTGCATATTGTATATATATTTTTAGGTAGCTTGGACTAGGTTAATATAGGCTAGTTCTAGGGCACGTGTAACTGGAAACCCATTCAAACCAGTGAGAATTTCAATTACAACAGAAAATATTCTAATCAAGACTATGACTGAGCAATTTTCTCACAGGTTGAGCGAGGACATTTCTTGGCATAAACACGACCCCCAAGCAAAATTTAGACCCTGATGAGTTACTTACTTAGGGATATTTCACACCAAGATTCGGTCAAATAAACAAGAGGGAGAGTCCATTTTCCAGGTGTTTTATCAACTAATATTTGGCAGTAAGCACCACAATGACTCTTCGCCTCACTAAAATCAATCATAGGGATTCAACCAAGGCTCAACTGAAGTAATTCTAAGATCCAGGAGATTGAATACAATATATAGGTGGTTTATCAACCAGATTTTCAAGGAAAGCACTGTAAGATTCTATATCCCACTGTCTTGATGGTTTATCAACTTACTTAGCAAGCACTAAGTGGTTTATCAACTTCCTCAACAAGCAGTTAGTGGTTTATCATCTCTTTTCAGCAAGCACCAAAATGGATCAACTCACTTGCCTAATGGTTTATCATCCTTCCAACATGCACCCTAGTAGTTTATTAGCCCATTCATAAAGTTTTGAATGGTTTATCAACTTATTCAGTAAGCACTTAGAGGTTCACTGATCTGGTGGATCAATTTAATGCTCAAAATTTGAAGTGCTTGGATTGGCTCGAAACTAGTGCCAAAGCGAAGATCTCATTGCCCTGAATCCATTACAACTCATTTCACTCAAAACTGACATCAGATGCTCCCGATATAACATTCTGATCGATTGGGACAACAACTAAAAATTTTGAAAAATGGGTTGCAGGTACACCTAGTCAATAGTCCATACACTGACTGGGCATTTGACTGGGTAGGTGATGTGTTTTCATGGACCAACTGTTGACTACCACTTGTCTCGTTTTGGTTAGTAGAATTTCAGTGAGTTTTATTGGTTCGTGGGTTTCTGAAGTGGCCCAATGAGGGAGTGCCACGTGGGCCAATTGGTGGCTGTCACATGGCATCCACTCATTTTCACAAAATTTTGTATGAGGTCGAGCTCCCTCCATGGGGTTCGAACATGAGACCTAATTCCTGCCAGCCAAGCCTTCATCTGGCCCGCCTATGGCGATTCTTATTATACTATGGCGCAAAGCGTATTTAAAGTTTTAAATTTTTTGTATGGTGGGTCGAGACAGGGGTTAACCTTGGACCCCGGTCCACCCAACCAAGTGGCAGGCGAACAGGGCTTGGGGTTAACCCCGAACCCAACTAAATGTTATGTGTCAGACCATATAATATAACGTTATACCAAAGTTCCAGTTGGATGGCGTTCAAACCAGGTATCAAAATACATATACTAAATTTTAAACCATATATATATCACAAGTGGATATATTAAATACAAACCATATGTTATAAGTGTTAACCCAAAGTTCGGGGTGATTTTTCTTATCACAGTTACAATAAACCTCTAGCGGTTAGGGTTATCACTCCAGTGCACATGGTGACGATAATGTGCCACGGGTTATATGCTCAACGATTATGAAACCATGGTATCGACATTAATAGTTATACAATCGACGGTTTACACAGAGGACATTTCACATGGAATGGTTTGGGAGACAATAAATTTTTATGTTGGTGGGAACGTCAACCATCGACAGTTAGGGCTATCACATATACATAGTACACATGCGGTCTTCAACAGTTTATGCTATGGTTAGAGTGACGGGGGATCAGAAATTTCCCACTAGCCTAAACCACAATGCAACCTAACCAATCTAGTTCAACCGGAATCCCAGTTTCAACGGGAAATCATTGTTTTAAACCCTCGAGGATGTTTAAGCCACTTGTCGAAATTTTAACGGGTTTAAGGGTGGCATAGGAAATTTAAGGAGGTGACAATTTTCACCCAGTGCAATAGGAATCTCATCGACACAGGGTGAATTTTTTGCTCCATGTGGCCGCAAAAGGTGGAATTTGTAGAAAAAATTGAAGGAGAGTGCGAATTGTAGGACAATTAGCAGAAAAAACTTCTATGGAATATAACTCACTCAGTATTTAACCTTTTTGAGTGCAGAAAGAACCCAGCTAGGGTGTTTTTACCGTTCTAGAGCCATTGGAGACATTGTTTTAGCATTCTAAGCACTGTAACCTGATGTAAACACATATTTTTGAGCATAATGAAAGAGGCCCAACATTAGAAGTTGGACCGAGAGATGCAGCCTAGGAAGGATGAACTCCTTCATCATTTTTTGTGTTGTGTATATTGTTATGGTATTGATGTCTTATTTATTTTCTACAAAACCAAATTTTAAAGCATGTTAATGTGTTAATGAAATTGACATAATTGAATAAAAACCATATTCATTTCACTTGTAATTTTCACCATAAACTCTCAAGTTTTCATATACAGATCAGTTTGGTATCAGAGCTTTGGTTCTTAGTTTGCTTTGAGGGTTGAATTCTGTTGCAAGTGTTTCTGATGCTTACAAGGTTAGAGCTCAAAAGATAAGAAGGAAAGCTTGTGGTTGCTAGTCCTCAAGTTAGGTGAAGGACAAGGAAGGCACATTTTCCACAATCTCCACCACAAATTTTACCTCAATTTGCACCAGAAGCTTCACCAGCCATGGAACATGAAGGAGATACTGACAATATGTCATAGGATGAGAAGGCTTTCAAAAAATGATTCTTTGACTTGACACAAATGGTGAAATTTCTCTATGAAGAGAGAAATACAAGGTTGCAAGGTGAGAGCTCCAATCCTCCAAAGGGAAATGGAGATAAGCCTCCAAAAGGAGATGGAGTCAAGCCTCCAAAAGGGAATGATGATAAAACACCTGTAACTCCACCATTCTCTTCACCTACCTTTCTTTAACGAATTTCACAGTTTTTATAGGGGTTGTTTGAACTCTTTCTTAAATTATTTGAGGCCACCTTTATTTCCCTAATTTACCATTCGGATAGGTCCGATAGGTATCTTGCATATGCCACCACCTTCCTCTCCTCCATCTTCACCATCATCATCTTCTACATCAACCCCTTCACAAACACGTACACATTCTCCAAAGGGACATGGTAAAACTCCAATTTTGAAACTTGGCATAAATTTTGAATTGCCTATGTATAATGGAGAGGTAAATGTTGAGAGATTAGATAATTGGGTTCATTAGTTTGAAGCGTATTGCAAGATACAAAGGATCAAGGATGATGAGACCAAGATTCAACTTGCTTCATTCAGGTTGGAAAGTGCAACACTTATTTGGTGGGAAACCAAAACTCAAGAGGACATGAAGAAACATGGTAAGGTTCTATATTCTTGGAATGATTTTGTTGTTGCATTAAGAAGACAATTTTATCCATTAGCATACATGCAAAAATATATTAAGGATTGGAAAATAATTATGAAATTAAAGGGTCAAAGTGTGCAAAGTTATACCCAAGGGTTTATAAGGAGAGCATTGATATTGGGTGTAGATTTGTCATCTCAATATACTTTGCTGAAACACATTGGAGGTTTGCATAGCTATTTGAGACACAATATTATCATGTTTAACCCTACAAGTTTAGATGAAGTTTGTGTACATTCCACACATCTAGAAGCAAGAGGGAAACATGTTTCTGATGAAACACGTGAGAATACCTTTGAGTCTGGAGAAAAAGGAAAGGGTAAGTTCAAAGGAAAAGGAAAGAAGAATTCTTCCATCAATATGGAGAAAGAAAAACTCACATGAAAACACTCTTCCAAAGAGGGCCATGATGAATATAATTGTTGGAAACTTCATCCAGAGATGAGACCCAAAAAGTTTAAAAACAAGGAGAAAGAGAAGACAACTGCAACTACACAACATGATTTAGGTTCTGATTCCAGAGATGAAAAAAATATCACAACCACGGGTTTGAAAGGTTGTCTTTATCACAAACATTGTAAGTAATCTTTCTTCAAGTTGTCTCAATGATACTCTTGAAAAAAAATGAGTTTTTCCATATTAGAGTTATTTCTTAACATACCAATATAGACACATTGTTTGATAATGGTTCACAAGAAAATCTTATCTCTGAAGACATTGTCAAGAAGTTGAATTTAGAGACCATTCCTCATCCTAAATTTTATCCTTTAGGTTGGGTAAGTGAGAATGCAAAATTGTAGGCGACAAGGAAGTGCATATTTAGATTTGCAATCACAGCAAACTTTCTTGATGAAGTAGAACTTGATGTAGTTCTGCTTGATATATGCGGTATAGTTTTGGGAAGCCCATATATTTATGATAGGAGAGCCATTTTACATCGCCATGAGAATAAATACCACTTGTTCAAGAATGGTATTGAGTACATTGTTAGAGCGCATAGCAAGAAATTGAGTTTGTCTCTTGTTAATGCTAGACAAATGAAGAGAATTGTCAATGCTAGTCAAACTTTTTCATTGTTAATGTTCAAGCACAATGTTGTTGATAATGAAGCCTTTCAAGGATATGAATCAATTTTGAAATCTAATTTCATTGAGGATTCTAATGCATGTGATAAGATGTTCCATAAGTCTAACATGTTTCCTCCTAAAAGAGGTAAACAACATGAAGTGAATTTGCAGTGAGATGTATCATTGTTGAACATTGGTGTGAACAAGATGCCAACATTAGAGAATGCAAAAGAAATTTGACAAAGAGGACATTGGTTCCAAAACTTCTTCTTGTGGGTTTCATAATATTTTGGCCTTGAAAAAGGATGGTGCATGGCGATGATGATCGCATTTGGTAAAGAGTCGAGCCAAGTGCAAGGCTAGACATGGTAAGCATCGTCATGACGACACTGTTCAAAGTGAGGTAAATTTGGTTTTTTTAAAGTTTCCTTTGATTGAAGACCAAGGAGGGAGTGTGCATATCCCTTGAAAGGAAGTTTTTTGTTCTGCATATTTTAGGAAATTGCAGCAAGATGTCATTGTTGACAGCAAGGCAAGGACTCCAAAATTAGGGAAAGTGATATACTTTCATGAAAATCTCAAAGTGAAAAATTCAAGTAGATTTCAATGGATTAAAACTAGAAGGGTGACAGAGTTGTACCCTCATCTATTTTTTGATTGATACTGAGATTTTGGAGGTCCAAATGCTTCCAGTGGGGAGGAACGATCTGGTGGATCAATTTAATGCTGAAAATTCAAAGTGCTTGAATTGGCTCAAAACTAGCACCAAAGCAAAGATCTCGTTGCCATGAATCCAACAAAACTCGTTTCAATCAAAACATACATCGGATGCTCCCGATATCGCGTTCTGATCGATTGGGAAAACAACTAAATTTTTTGAGAAATTGGTTGCAGTACACCTAGTCAACAATCCATATGCTTACTGGGCATTTGACTAGGCAGGTGATGTGTTTTCATGGACCAGTCGTTGAATACCACTTGTCTTGTTTTGGTTGGTCGAAATTCGGTGATTTTTTATTGGTTAGCGGGTTTATGAAGTGGCCCAATAAGGGAGTGCCACATGGGGAAATCAGTGGCTGCCACATGGCCTCCACTCATTCGTGCAAAATTTTGTATGACACTGAGCTTCCTCCATGGTGTTCGAACATGAGACCTCATGCCTGCCAGCCAAGCCTTCCACTGGCTCGCCTATGGTGATTCTTAAATGCCCAAAGCGTATGTAAAGTTTTAAAGTTTTTTTATGGGGGGCAGGGACTGAGGTTAACCCTGGACCCCGGTCCACCCAACCAAGTCGCAGGCGAACATGGCCCAGGGTTAACCCCGACCCAAACTAAATGTTATGTGCCAGACCATATAATATAACATTATACCAAAGTTCCACTTGGATGGCGTTCAATCCATGTATCAAAATACATATACCGAATTTTAAACAATATATATATATCGACAGTGGATATATTAAATACAAACAATATGTTATAAGTGTTAACCCAAAGTTCTGGACGGAAGTTTCATAGCACAGTTATAGTCAACCTCCAGCAGTTAGGGTTATCACTCCAGTTCACATGTCGATGACAATGTGCCACGAGTTATATGTTCAAGGGTTATGAAACCATGGTATTAACGTTCAACAATTATACAACCGATGGTTTACACAAAGGACATGTCACATGGCACAGTTTGGGAGGCATTCAATTTTTATGCTGGCGAGAACGTCAACCACCGACGGTTAGGGCTATCACATATACATAACACATGCACGATCTTCAATAGTTTATGCAATGGTTAGAGTGGCAGGGGAGCGGAACTTACTTGGGGTAGGGTTCGCGCTAACCCAAACCACAACGCAACCTAACCAATCCAGTTCAATCGGAGTCCTAGTTTCGACAGGAAATCGTTGTTTTAAATCCCGAATCCGACGATGGTAGTTAATCTGCTTGCACAATTTTAACGGGTTTAAGGGCAACATAGGCAATTTAAGGATGCGATAATTCGCATCTAGTGCGACGAGAATCTCGCCGATGCAGGGCGAATTTGTTGATCCACGTGGCCGCAAAAGGCAGAATTTGTAGAAGAATTTGTAGGAGAGTGAAAATTGTAGGACAGTTAGTAGAAAAACTTCTATGGAGCATAACTCAGTCAATTTTTGAACTTTTTGAGTGCAGAAAGAACCCAGTTAGGGGATTTTGACTGTTCCGAAGCCATTGGAGACATTGTTTTAGAATTTTGAGCACTGTAACTTGATGTGAATACATATTTTTGACCATAATTAAAGAGGCCCAACATTGGAAGCTGGACCAGGAGATGTAGCCTCGGAGGGGTGAACTCCTTCATCATTTGTTGTCTTGTGTATACTGTTATGGTATTAACGTCTTCTTTATTTTCTGCAAAATTGAGTTTTAAAGCATGTTATTGTGTTAATGACATTGACATAATTGAATAAAAACCCTAATCATTTCACTTGCAATTTTCCCCATAAACTCGTAAGTTTTCATATACAGATCATTTACCAACTTAATTAACAAGCACTAAGTGATTCAAATCTCCATCGAGCCTTCATTGGAAAATCGACAAAGGAACACAATTTGGGTTTCAATATCACAAGGAAATGTCTTCCCAACTAAAAAGCACCAACTTAGGGATATTTTTCTTCTTCTCCTACTGTTTTTGCTCGAGCACTTCCTCTCCTGCGCATTTTTCTCTCGTCTGCGTCTCTTTTTTTCTTCGCACTCCCCTTGTGTTCTCTCTACGCATTCTTTTTCCCCATCCCTTATTTTGTGTGTTGACCTCTTTCCTCTACTAGACAATCATCCTCTTTTCCTCACATCCCACGAGGAGGGAGACAATATGGGCGTCGTCCTTCACTCATGCAGCCCATACTAAAACTTCACTACCTATTGTGTAGGCCATTCAATTTGTCAGGAAGATAGGTAAAGGGAAGTAAATGAGGTGGGTGTGAGGCTAGGTTTAATATATCATATGCAACCTCTCCTCCTCATATCTTTAAATCTGTGTTTTCTCCTTCAGCTCAGTCATCAATTGCATTTTTACATAAATTAGTACATAAACAAATTCACATAGTGATATTTACATGGGGTGTAACAAAAAGGGTTTTTGCACTAACATTGAATCCTTATTCATCCACAAATTTAGAAAATGAAATGGTGATATGCTACAACTAAAGTTAATAGCTCAACCACATTAAAGAATAAAAAACATCGATGATGCAAAAAAATGGTTGGAAAATACCAATTAATCTACCAATAAAACTTTAATATCCCATCCTTCTTCATGAATGTAATACAAATGAATAACATAATGTTTCCATTAGCAAATCTCATTAAACCTTATATCAAACACAAGACCACATTGAACAACATATAAGTCTCCACTAACCAATGTTGTTAAGTGTGCTAAGGGATTTCAAGGTTCAAATCATTGAAATCTCTTCAACAATTCTAGGACAAATGCTTCTATCTCCACTATTTGATCCAAGATTCCCAATGACGGATTATGGCATAAATTTCAATATAGTTTCTTTAACACCTATGGAGCCACCTTTTATATTGCAATCTAATCCACTTTATCATAGCAAGGCTGGGATTTATTTAAATTAATGCTACCTATCTCAAATAATAGAGCTTATAGTAATTTTGAAGATAATTGTAAGTAATATAGCCTTGAAAGATTGATATGGTTGGGGAGTCCTTACAAATCTCTATCGACCCTAGTGATATGGAGGCCTCTCAAGTGGGCCACACATACTATGTTCACCATTAAAACTATCATTTGAGGCCATTCATAAGTAGGACCTTTGAAGACATAACATCTTGATGATCTCTAAGTTCAAAGCTATTACACTTTATACTCTAAGAATAGAGAGTTTGTTCATTACAACAAGGAGATCATAATAAAATTATTTCAACATGTTGACGATGGTGAATAACACATTAAATAATAATGATCATCAAATAATCATATATCCTCTTTCAATACCCAAAAATATTAGTTAACAATTTCAACAACTGAATATATCCTTTAGTTATAAAATACAAACCCAATCAAAATATACTTTAACCAATTCAATTTTCCCAACTACACAACAACTACCACAATACAATAATAGAAGCATTACAATCTACCACAATACAATAATAGAAGCATTACAATCTTATCCCTATTTATGAATAGTAGCCTAGAAATATTCACAACATGGAGGAAATGGACACTACTAAGATAAGGCAAAGAAAATGAATTTAAAGTGAGTTTTATGAATAAGTTGGGTGTTATTCACTTATTCCTTCAAACTCGTACTTATTATGATGCAAAAGAGTCTCACGTTTTAAATAAAAAAATCCTTTAACTTCTGAAAAAAATAAAAAAATCCTTAAATTAAAAGCAACTTCAATTAAAATATTCTAAAAACATTCCTAGTATGATATCTTTAAGTAAGAAGGTATAAATGGAGATCTCCCAATTCCACACTAATAAAACTGAAGTAATGGTAAGGCTTTTATTTACACGAATAAACTTAATTGGAAAGATTAAACCAAATATTGATAAACTAAGTTTGCAAGATTAAATTTAATATTTTTCATAGCAACTTAATAAAAAGTACCAAAGTCTTCAAGTTTTTACTCTATTTCCAAAAAAATCATTTAACTTAAAAGACAATTCATAATTCCTAATATTTTTAATAAAAATAATTATATTTTTACAATATAAAACACTGAAATTTGATGCAATTAACAAGTAAAAAAATTAACATAGTTATAAATAATAGATAAGCACCAAAAGATATTTTAAATTTAATATAAAAGAGAGGTTGTAAAATATTTTTTAATATTTTAATTAAATCAAATTACATAAAAATAAAAATTAAATTAAATAAATAAATAAATTAATATGATGTAATGTGAATATTTTAATTAAATCAAAATAATAATAAAAATAAAAATGATTTATGCTATTGAGAATCTATGGTATTAATGTGAAATATGTTATCGCTCAAGAAAGGGAATTGATAATTAAGCAGGTAATGTGAAATATGTTATCGCTCGGGGCCGAGAAAGGGAATTGATAATTAAGCAGGTAAGGGAATTGATGGATGAATGCATAATTTAGCGTGTCCTCGCTTAAACAACAGGTTTCAGGTTTCAACAAGCGGATGTGACAGCAAGCAATCTCAATCTCAGCCTCCCTCAAATTCTGGTCACCCAACACAGGGCGATGGCGGTGAATGCGAGGAGGAAAACAATGCTTTCCGTGTGGATGAAGAATTCAGCTGCCCATACTATTCCTCAACATCCCTTCCATGCTTTCAATGCTTCTGCAGACATGCGCATCAAAAAACTCTGCCACGCCAACAGGCTTCAAGAGGCGGTGGACACCTTCAAGCACCTGCTTTCAGCTGAATCTAAATCCATCGCCTCTCTCATGACCTGCAACCTTTTGTTAAGTACCCTAGTCCGACAAAGTCGACATGAATCAGCGCTGTCCGTTTACAGACTTATGGGCGAAAAAGAGATTGTTCCAGATCTGATAACTTTGAACATTATCATCAATTCTCACTGTCAAACAGGTAGACTGGATCATGCATTCAAAGTGTTTGAAGGAATAGAAACACAGGGTTTCGCAGGAAGGGCAAGATGGAGGACGCTGTCAAACTTTTCAAAGAAATGGTGGGCAAACAACGGGTTCCCGATCTTTTTACATATAGTACCCTAATAGACGGGCTCTGCAAGATCGGGAAAACCTACGAGGCGTTTGGGTTGTTAGCTGTGGTGTTGCAGAAGGGTTATGAGCCGGACACAATCACATTTACCGCCCTTATGGATCGACTGTGCTCCGAGAGGCCAAGAAACTGCTGTATCAGATGTTAAATGAAGGGCATAACCCTGATGTTATTACATTTACTGCTCTGATGGACGGTCTTTGCAAAGAAGGCAAGTTGGACGAGGGTATGGAACTCTTCTACAAAATGTCCAACAAAAATATATGCCCTGATTGCACTTATTGACGGTTTGTGTAAGGAAGGCAAGCTCCGCGAGGTGAGGAAGCTCTTCTATGAAATGCCCAACAAAAACATATGCCCTGATGTTGTCACATGCACTTCTCTTATTCATGGCCTTTGAAAAGAAAGCAAGCTTCAAGAAGCTATGGGGTTATTAGATGTTATGGTGCAAATAGGCCACCAGCCTAATGAAATTACATACAATACACTTATAAATGGGTTTTGCAAAGTGGGTAATCTGGAGAAGGCCAAGGAGCCTTCAAGAGATGTCAGAGAAAGGTTGTAAGACTGACCTAGTTAGCTAGTTCAACTGATCTTCTATGCGATGCGAGAGCAAGGTCTAACCCCAAATGTTGTTACATGAAGCCACACCCCAAGAGGTTAAAAGACTGTTGCATGAGAGCTTGAAAAAGGTTTGACGCTGGAGATGTGACGTGTTTAGAAGCGAATAACAACCTGTGTAAAGATATTGTTGAAATGCATTTGACAAGATTCGGTAATAGGGAGTGAATACCAATTGATGGAGTACTGGTTGACTATGGTAACAATGTACCAGGCAAGCTATTCGAAACTGGTAAAGATAATTGCATGTTTGTAAATATACTTGCATCGCTGTGCTCTATGAAATGGACTAACCCAATTTTATGTCCTCAACTGAACTTTGTTTGCAGCTTTCTTTGGCATGCGTTTTTTTGTTGTTGTGATTCTCTCAGGGATGTGATAAATTATTGGTTGCGTATTCTGCAATTCCCAGATATTAGATATATTAGGTAGTGCTTTGTATCTATATGCAATATGCAATGAGTAGTAAAAATTGCCATGGCATGTATTAGTGACATTGCTTTCTTAATTAGACATCTAAATATATTAGTCTCTGCTGTCCAAATTGTAACCGTTAAGACTGTTGAAATGCCTTTTTTATATATTATATTATTGGAGTAGGGGAGAGTCTGTTCATAAATAATTTAATAAATATCAAGATTACAAATCCTATCATGTCAACTAGAAAACTCATAAAACCATTTTTCCTTCCAAAATGGTCAAGTCAATAAGTACAAAAAGCCAGTCACTTCAGCCCATCTGATCAGCCCTAGTGCTGTGTATGAGAAGTAAATATCAATCCCTGCACAAAATAAAAATAAATGTATGACAGCCATAACTGTTGTGTTATTCAACATTTAAACCCATTGTGTTCAATAAATGACACCCACCCAATAACAACATTTAAACCCACCGTGTACAATAAATGACACCCACCCAATAAATTCAGTGAATGATTTCCCATCAAAACAGATCAAAGCACATGGATCAACCAAAACAAATTCTCAGCCATTAGATCACATCAAATTCAATCCTGAACACACATGCAAAATGAAGCCATTGCAATCCATGTCCATCGTTGTCACCAATAAAATTCAACTACAAAAAACTATAAAAGAAGTCCAACCACTGCTGAAGTTACATGTTTCAGTTTCAAACTATTCACCAGCCTTGGAGACAACCCAGCATAGAACACACCCAGCCTTGGAGACAACCCAGACAGAACACACCGCAAAACAGAACACAATATATTCAGGTTAGTTTTCTCAATTATAGCACATTTTTCTTACAATTTTATTTTAATTTTTGAGTCTTTATTTCAGTTTTCTTACAAATTTATTTTCATTTCTGAGTCTTTATTTCAATTTTCTTAAAAGTCTTGGTTTCAGTTTTCTTAAAAGTTTAATTTTCATGAAATTGTATATTTTTTTCTATCATTCTTTGAACACAAATTCATCCCAATGGGAGATTGAATTGAAAACAATTTCCTCAAAACAGAATTGCAACAAATTTCTACAAGGGGTTAATAGTATAGTTGAACACATATTCATCCCAATGGGAGAATGAACTCAAAACAATTTCCCCAAAACAGAACTGCAAACAATCTCTACAAGAGGTTAATAGTATAGTTGAACACAGATTCATCCCAATGGGAGATTGAACTCAGAACAATTTCCCCAAAACTGAATTGCAAACAAATCTCTACGAGAGATTAATAGTATAGTTGAACACAGATTCATCCCAATGGGAGATTGAACTCAAAACAATTTCCCCAAAACAGAATTGTAAACAATCTCTACAAGAGGTTAATAGTATAGTTGAACACAGATTCATCCCAATGGGAGATTGAACTCAAAAAATTTTCCCCAAAACATAATTGCAAACAATCTCTACAAGAGGTTAATAGTATAGTTGAACATAGATTCATCCCAATGGGAAATTGAACTCAAGAATTTCCCCAAAACAGAATTGCAAACAATCTCTACAAGAGGTTAACAATATGAGATGGGAACAATATTTTATTTTAAAAGCATTGCATTTTTAAAATGACATAACCGAATACCTTCATTTTAAACCTATGACACCACAAAACAAAAAATAAACATTTAAAACAAACCTTGCTTATTACATAATCCTAAGGTTGAGGTGCATAGCTTACATACTACATATGCCTTAAGGTGTATAGGACTAGTTCCTCTTACATCTTAAAGTTGAGGCATATAAAGGGAGGTTCCTAGGTTTTTATTAAAGCAAAGGATAAGTTAGATAAAGTTGGGAGGATGTGGTCTAAAGGTTTAGGTGGAGAAATTTGATCCTCACGTTTCTATTTTAATTAGTTTAATTTTGAGCAGAACAATATATGTTGAAAACTTCTTTAAACACAATTTGTTCAATAAAAAAAAGAAGTAGATATCCTAAAATTAAAACCTAAACCTGAAATTAAACTGCATAGAAAATGGGTTCTCTAAAATGTAATTCGATAGCAACTTTTAGAGACTAGTTCCTCCCTATGCAAACATTACATACTCCTCTAAAGTCGAGGCACATTCAGTCTGATTCCTCTTTCCTACTATTTCTTGGAGCAGAATGCCAGATACAGCACACCACCCATCTTTCCTTAATATGTGACAGTGTGAAGGCTATAAATAGGTCATAATTGAGTCAAACCTGTTTTTATGCCATCAAAATCAGTCTTCCTAAAAAAACAATTTATAGGAAAATTAGTCTTCCAATGGGAGATTGAACTCAACAATTTTCCCAAAACAGAATTGCAAACAATCTCTAAAAGAGGTTAATAGTATAGTTGAACACAAATTCATCCGAATGGGAGATTGAACTCAAAACAATTTCCCCAAAACAGAATTGCATACAATCTCTACAAGAGGTTAATAGTATAGTTGAACACAGATTCATCCAAATGGGAGATTGAACTCAAAACAATTTTCCCAAAACAGAATTGCAAACAAACTCCCATTTAACTCAAAACAATTTCCCCAAAACAGAATTGCAAACAATCTCTACAAGAGGTTAATGACAAAAGGAAAGAGGATAGTAGAACCATAGGCCGAGTTTATGACAAAAGGAAATCAAATAATGCACCTCAATCCTTGTTATTATTTGAGTGAACATATTATAGATTTCATAAATTCAACACCTCAATCCCTGAGTTTTGGCCATTGTTTGTAACATTTGAAGGATTCAAAAAATGTAACTAAGCCGATTTGCAAATAAAGTGTTCGAGGGGAATAACATGGGAATATCTTCAGATAGACACACAAACTATATATCCATATATCAGATAGTTGCAGAACTATATATCCATCAATCAGACATCCTATAAAACTACCCCAGTTTGTAACATTTGATGGATTCAAAAAATTTAGATTCCCTTGGCTAATAGTCACCTAGTTTAGTTGAACTAGTAAAGATCAATGTCTCTTAACAGGTTAATGAATTCAGTAACTATGATTAGAATGTTCTATATCTAAAAAATATAAAGACAGTGCACAGTGGAACTCTTGCTATCTCATGAACTTGCCCAAATCAGCTACAGATGAAAAAGAATAAGATGAATAAGATAAGACTGGAATTCAAACTTACCCAATTCAGCTTCAGGGTGCATAATGACTTCAAATGACACAAAGATCAGACTGGAATTCAAACTTACCCAATCATTTGAACTTACCCAATTCAACTTCGAGGTGCATAATGACTTCAAATGACACAAAGATCAGACTGGAATTCAAACTTACCCAATCATTTGAACTTACCCAATTCAGCTTCGGGGTGCATAATGACTTCCAATGACACAAAGATCAAACAAAGATAGAGATTAGATTCTGGAAACAAATAACCAAAAACAAAACATAACCAAAAACAAAACATGAGTAGCTGAGCATAGAAGCCCGTGGAAAATATCTCAGTAGTTGAGCATAGAAGCTGTAGCATTTGAAGTTAACATATGTATTTGCAGTAGCTGAAAATAGAAGTTGTAGCATTTGAAGTTAACATATATATCTGCAATAGCTATGCATAGAAGCTGTATTCATCATATGAAAACATTATTTTCAATTATTCTAAACTAAATGCAAGCAATAATACACAAACTAATTGTAAACTGCTATAAATTGTTATAAATGGGAAGAGATGATGTTACCGTGATGTTTGGCTTGTATGAAATCTTTCGTTTCAATTATGAATAACTGAATGCAATTGGTGCTTCTACAGTCTGTAGGTAGTTGCATCCATGGCAAGAGTGACTTATGTAGCTCGTACAAGGAGAAGTGGCAGAAGAGTGACCAGGGGTGCCCAAATACGATGCACCTCATCAGATGAAGAAAGAACAGGTGATGTCAATGTCAACAATGCTCCAAGCAATGTTGTTGAGGATGACCATGTGGCTGAAACTGATGTTGTGGCACCATCAGCCACAGAGCCACCGTCAACCACAATCCAAGGTGCAACTTCAACTAAAAAGATCAGTGCTATAAGAGGTTGGACAAAAGAAGAAATGTTAGCTGCAATTGACGACATAGAGTTCGATGAATATTCTGTTCGGGCATCTGCAAAGAAGCATACTATTCCTCCTTCATCAATACATTATTAGATAAATGGGCTCACTCACACCAAATGTAGAGGGCCTGTTACAGTTATTAGTGAAGAGAAGGAGGCTGAGGTGGTTGAGTGGTGTAAAGAAATGGCCTAATTGGGACATGGGCTAGAGTTGATACAACTCAAATCTATAGTTGCTCAAATCTGTCAAGGGAGGCCAAACCCATTCAAAGATGGGTTTCCTAGTAAATCATGGTGGTTTGGGTTTAAAAAAAGACATCCAGACCTTGTATTGCGTACAGCTGAGGGTTTGACAGAGACAGAGCATTAAATTTGTGCCCTACAGTTATATGTAAGTTCTATGACACTCGTTATAGTGCATACGATAAACATTCTTATGGTGTAGACCATATATGGAACTGTGATGAAACAGGTTTACAGGCGGGAAGGAATTGTGGCATGAGGGTAATTGTCAAAAGAGGCAGCCGAAACGTGCCAAAGATTTTTCCTACGAGCAGGGAGTGGATAACCATTTTATGTTGTGTTAATGCAATTGGTGCTTCAATCTTAGGATTTTATCTTTTCAAAGGTAAAAATCAATTGAAAAATTATATACAAAACTGTGAACCTGGAGCATGCATGGCTGCACATCCCCATGCATGGATGACTAAAGAGATTTTTTTAAATTGGCTTTGCCACTTTGCTGCATCTGTGCCAGGTGGTGTCTCACCTAATAACATACACTTATTGATATTAGATGGCCATGGAAGCCACATGGCTCTACAAACAATTGAGGAAGCAAACAATTTGGGCATTGACCTTTTAACATTGCCCGCTCATACCACTCACAGATTGCAGCCCCTTGATGTTAGTGTGTTTGGCCCTTTCAAGAAATATTTTAGGTCAGAACGTGTTGCATGGATGGCAAAGAATCTAGGGGTTGAGGTGAAAAGGTTCGAGTTAGCAGAGCTTGCAAGTAAGGCTTTTAAAAGGGCTCTGACACCATCAAATATCAAGGCTAGCTTTAGGAGGACAAGAATATGGCCACTAAATTATGATGCTCTTATGCATGATACTGCTTGTAGCCAAGCTTTCCATGTGGATGGTCAGGAATAAGAACATAAAGTGGAAGAAGAAGTACATGAACATGATGATGTGGTTGCAACTGATAATATAATTTCCCTCTCTCAAGGACAGTTATATGCTGATGATGATAAGCAGGTATGTGAAACACAATATACTTCTCAACAAATTGATGGCAACACTGTTGAACATGCAGTTGACAATGCAGATTTTGTTGAAACAGAAATTGCTGATATTGTTAATGCAGATGTAGTTGAAAATGAAACTGCTGATATTTTTAATGCAGAAAATGAAATTGTTGATATTGTTAATGAAATTGAAAATGACCAATTTACATTTCCTAGCCAAGTAAACCCACCATCATGGCTGGCAGAAAACATGATTAATTTGAACGCCTACAGTGTCTTAGGAACCAATGAACAAAGCATGAACATGCCTTCACAAGTGGCTGAATTGAACAGTGAAATTGTTCATTTTTTTGTGGACAATAGATCAATGGAAGAAGATGGAGGACATAATGAGGCACCAGATGAAGAAAACAATATAGTTCAATCAAGTGCCACGGATACTGAAGTGCCAATCAATTACATGCAGTTGGGAGGGAGGGAGAAGTTACTTGGGCGGTTCCTAAAGCTACCAGTAGAAAGAGTATCAATGAAAAAGAAACAAGGAACACCCAGTAGTCTTCGTTTTGGGTGAAGTTCACAGTTACTCACCTCAGAAGACTATATAAAGCTCCTAGTTGAGACTAAAAATAAAAAAATGGAAATTCAGGAATTAAAACAGAAAAAAAAAGGATCAAGCCAAGGAGAAGAAGGCAGCAAGGGCTATTGCAGCACAACGTCGAGCAGATGAAAGGCTTGAAAGAGAAAGAGCAAGGTAAGAGAAGGAGCAACAAAAACAAATGTCAAGACATGAAAAGGAAGCAAGGAAGGCTAAACAAATGCTTGAAAGGGAACAAGGGATGACTGATATGGTTGACATAAATGCAAGCACAGTTGATGAGAATGAATCTAGGAACATGTCCAACACATTGGACAACATTGCAAATAATACAACATTATTCCAAGACCTCATAAACATTCAAGTGCCTCACTATCAAAATCGGGGTTTACCCACTTGCCTTATTCCTACCACAGGAGGTTTGAATTCAATGTATGCTCAGCACACACCTCCACTTAACGCAAGTGTGAGGTACGGGTACTCAATTCCTCCATGGTTGGAAGGGACAAATTGGTCTCAATTATATGGCAGCAATCAACCACCACCTAATCAAGCCTTCTTAGGAAGGCCAACCTATTTGGCTCAATCAGGCAACTCAGGGTTTGGCACTGAAGATTCTCAAGGCCATAAATAATAGGAGTGTTAGATGTTTTTGGATGTAACCACATTATGATGTGGATTTTTGGATGGACTATATGTTTGGACTTTTATATCTTAATAGATCTCAGATTTCCTTTCTACTACACTAAGTATAATTTAAATGTTTTCATCATACTTCACAAACACATAAACTCTAATATGACTCTTATAAGCAACCAAACCCTATAGTAGGCATGACTTAATGGAAGAGTAATATGTACAAGGCATTGGATTTCTCAGCTATCCAAGGAGCCTCACACATGTAAACTCTGTTAACCATGAAATGAATTCAGAAGACAATGGAACAGTAAGGGAGTGCAACATATAAATAACAGAACTACAATAAACATATAAACTCTGTTAACCATTAAATGTTTTCATCATACTTCACAAACATATAAACTCTAATATGACTCTTACAAGCAACCAAACCCTATAGTAGGCATGACTTAATGGAAGAGTAATCTGTACAAGGCATTGGATTTCTCAGCTATCCAAGGAGCCTCAAACATAAACTCTGTTAACCATGAAATGAATTCAAGAAGATAATGGAACAGTAAGGGAGTGCAACATATAAATAACAGAACTACAATAAACATATAAACTCTGTTAACCATTAAATGTTTTCATCATACTTCACAAACATATAAAATATAATATGACTCTTACAAGCAACCAAACCCTATAGTAGGCATGACTTAATGGAAGAGTAATGTGTACAAGGCATTGGATTTCTTAGCTATCCAAGGAGCCTCACACATATAAACTCTGTTAACCATTAAATAAATTCAATGCACCAATGCAGCAACAAATAAATAACAAAACCTTTAAGATCAATGCACCAATGCAGCAATGACCTTGCCCGAATAAGCTACCACAATAATCAGTGTTGGAAGAGCATGAAGAGCATAAATTCCACTCTTCAACCCATTGAGTTAAAAAAACATCTCAATGTTGGAAGAACATGAATTAATGTTTTTTATCCTTTCAATTTTCATTCTTCATATATCTCATTGTTTGTTAAAAAAATGAATGAATACCAAAGTAAACAAAGCCGAAAGTATCAGTTTGCATTCTTTATATATCTCATTGTTCGTTAAAAAATGAATGAATGCCAAAGTAAACAGAGTCGAAAGTATCAGTTTGCATTCTTTATATATCTCATTGTTTGTTAAAAAATGAATGAATGCCAAAGTAAACAGAGCAGAAAGTAGACTAATTTCCTAAGAGAGAAACATCAAGACAATGAACTAATGACATTGAATAGTTCATGATAATTCTAGTTCAGAGAAGGAGAATGATGTGAAGGTTTGGAGGTAAACTTCCACAAAGACTAGGAGATTTTAATTTCTTTTTGAAACATTTATAGAATCAATGGCATGATAATAACATAAAATAGTATATTTTGTTTAAATTGAGTAGCTAAAGATGAAAACAATGACAAACATGTAAGAACATAATTGTTTCTGGTCTAATTTCATTAGACCAAACCAAAAAAAATACTACCAAATTCATGAATAACATGGAAAATAACAAAACTCAAGACTTCCAAAATTAGAATTATTGATGCTTCTTTAAAATGAATGAATGCCAAAGTAAACAGAGCCGAAAGTATCAGTTTGCATTATTTATATATCTCATTGTTTGTTAAAAAATGAATGAATGCCAAAGTAAACAGAGCAGAAAGTAGACTAATTTCCTAAGAGAGAAACATCAAGACAATGAACTAATGACATTGAATAGTTCATGATAATTCCAGTTCAGAGAAGGAGAATGATGTGAAGGTTTGGAGGTAAACTTCTACAAATACTAGAAGATTTTTATTTCTTTTTGAAACATTTATAGAATCAATGGCATGATCATAACAGAAAATAGTATATTTTGTTTAAATTGAGTAGCTAAAGATGAAAACAACGACAAACATGTAAGAATAGAATTGTTTCTAGTCTAATTTCATTAGACCAAACCAGAAAAAATACTACCAAATTCATGAATAACATGGAAAATAGCAAGACTCAAGACTTTCAAACCCAAACAATGCAGTGGTGAAGACAAGCTCAACATAGTTTGCGTTGTAGCCCAAATTAAAGATTGACCGTGAGCGAGAAAAGAAAAGAAAATCAAGTAATGGGCAATCTAAAACCAATTCATACCACCAGTCCATACCAATATAGGCCTAAAACAGTAGAGAACCACTTGGTTCTCAATGTCTCATAACTTTCCAGTCACATTAAATCATTGTTGAAGATTCATGTAAATTAACCATAGTCAAAACAATAAAATACCCTTGACTATTAATACACCTTTCCCAAACCCCACGTCGACTCCATTAATACTCACTGTATCCCTTGCCGACAGTGTAGAGTGAGGAATAAAGCATTGCAGAGGAGAGTCTATTACCAATCAACTTAGAGCCATACTCGTAATACAATGGGGATTGCAAGTTAAGTTATAGAAATGACATAACACACCACAATTCAAACTCAAACAATGCAGTGGTGAAGAAAAGCTCAACATAGTTTGAGTTGTAGCCCAAATTAAAGATTGACCGTGAGCGAGAAAAGAAAAAAAAATCAAGTAATGGGCAATCTAAAACCAATTCATACCACCAGTCCAGACCAATATAGGCCTAAAACAACACAAAACCACCTGGTTCTCAATGTCTCATAACTTTCTAGACACATTAAATCATTGTTAAAGATTCATGTAAATTAACCATAGTCAAAACAATAAAATACCCTTGACTGTTAATACACCTTTCCCAAACCCCACGTCGACTCCATTATTACTCATCATATCCCTTGCCGACAGTGTAGAGTCAGGAATAAAGCATTGCAGAGGAGAGTCTATTACCAATCAACTTAGAGCAATACTCGTAATACAATGGGGATTGCAAGTTAATTTATAGAAATGACATAACACACCACAATTCAAACCCAAACAATGCAGTGGTGAAGACAAGCTTAACATAGTTTGCGTTGTAGCCCAAATTAAAGATTGATCGTGAGCGAGAAAAGAAAAGAAAATCAAGTAATGGGAAATCTAAAACCGATTCATACCACCAGTCCAGACCAATATAGGCCTAAAACAGCACAAAACCGCCTAGTTCTCAATGTCTCATAACTTTCCAGACACATTAAATCATTGTTGAAGATTCATGTAAATTAACCATAGTCAAAACAATAAAATACCCTTGATTGTTAATACACCTTTCCCAAACCCCACATCGACTCCATTATTACTCAAAGTATCCCTTGCTGACAGTGTAGAGTCAGGAATAAAGCATTGCAGAGGAGAGTCTATTACCAATCAACTTAGAGCAATACTTGTAATACAATAGGGATTGCAAGTTAATTTATAGAGATGACATAAAACACCACAATTCAAACCCAAATAATTCAAACCCAAACAATGCAGTGGTGAAGACAAGCTCAACATAGTTTGCATTGTAGCCCAAATTCAAGAAACCCTAATCTCAACAACCCTAAACTCATCAACTTCTAAATTCAAGAAACCCTAAACCCTAAACTACATAGGAAGAAGAACAAACTATGCCAAAAACAGTGCCATGAACAAACAGTCTGAAGAAGAGCTAAATTGAACCGAAATAGATTAGAAGTGTTCATAAACACATGTTTTCAAGTGTTGAAAAACACAACAGTGGGCTGGTAGGAATTATTTTCCTACCGGGAGGTGAAGATGCCATGCCAAATGCAGAGGAAGGCGTCGATGCAGGTGCCAACTGATAGCCAGACCCCACCACAGTTCAACAATACCTGTAAAACACTAGAAAATAGCATAAATTAGGCAAAATATCTCGAAAAGCAGTGGAAAATGCAAGAAACACAACTTCTTAACCTGTAAAACAAAAAATTACCTTAAAAACATGGTGCTTCTGCAAACCATTAGAGGGGACGAAGCCGTTGACAACTCCGCACAACATTGAGCAGTTGAGGAGGGCAGTTTGATAGTGGAGGAGCAAGCTATGGTGGTTGCGGGAGCCGAACATGTCCACAACAGGGCACAGGATCAACATCAATGAAACCAAGACAAACTAGCAAACCATCCCAACAACAACAGCCATGCCGAACATCTGGTTAACATCGAAGGTGGACATGCACCAGCACTGGTGACACAGCGCGCAGCCACCGGCGGAGCTCTCCGAGCAACATCCCGCCCCGAATAGAAATGCACAGGGTAAATGCTGCATGTTGCATAACACGCCGATTGAAACCCTAGGCGTACGGAAAATGGGGAAATTTAAGTCGCTCACCAACCGGAAGACGTGGTGGATGCTTGCTGGCAAGTGTCGTACAGGATTCCATGTGCTGGCCACGTGGTTTGCTGACGTGGAACAGAGGGCGCCCAAGTAATGGCGTCCCTCCCCTAGTCTTTCGTTAGACGAAATGGAGTCCGTCTCTGGCGGATGGGACAACTCCCTCTGGTGACCCTGCTCTTTTCTGGATAGGAGGTGGACCCTACTCTCTCTCCGTCATCCGACTACCGGCGACCGAGATCCGGTGGATCCTGTGCGGCAACCCTTTTCTGGAGGAGTCCGCTCCTCCGCCTCTCCTTTGCTCGGCCAACCTGCATTCTTGGCAGAGATATTTGAAATTTGAATTTCATTTATTCGCGTAGATAAATAGTCTGGTTCATTGTTATGCCCATCACTCTGGTTCATTCGCGCCGGATAATTCAACAACCCATCCCAAGTTCAATAGTTCGTCGAAGTTCAATCGCGCCCAAGAATTCAATAGTTCGTCGAAGTTCAATCGCGCCCAAGAATTCAATAGTTCGTCGAAGTTCAATCACATCGGTAAATAGTCTGGTTCATTCAACAACCTCTCTGTTTTCTTTCCCATCTCTATTTCACTGGTAGTAGTTATGCATGGTAGTACTTATGCATGTCGTGTAAGGTATGTATATTTCAAATGGGTCTATCTGTCCATTGAAGTGTGGTTGGGGCATTGCTATGCAAAAGTTAAAAACCCATGTTCAAAGTTCCTTTTGAATTAAAAAACATTTCTTCTCAGCAATATATCTTTGTGTGTGTGCATGTCATATGATCCTTTTTGTTGTAATTGTGCATCAATCGACCATATTGTGTCTCTATACTAGTTCTATGAAATATAATATTTTTATAGTGGCTTTGATTCGAGTTTGGGAAGGAACTTGCAATACTGTCTTTGGGTTTTCGAATGTTATTAGATTTAGTTTTTTTGGCTGGAGTGTTGTTTGATTACATTGATTGTTGGGTGAAGGTGGGCTATTGTTAAAGATTTGGAAGTGGCTAAAAAGATGACAAAATACATAAAGTTGAATACCATTGGAGTTTCAAAGGATTCACAGCTGCGGGCCACACAAATTTTGCACACTGTAAGCAGTAGTTATGCAGATGAGAATACATTTGACAGACCAGATATTCAAGCATAGAGCAAGAACATAGATTCTTTCACCATGGGTCTAATTTAATGTCAGAGAGTTGGAATAGCCTTCGAGATGTAGTCAACCTCAATCGCTGCTTCACTTTGCCTGTATTTGAGCCCATATTTTGCAATTTCTTTGGTCGCCACACCACTCCTCGACCAGGTAAGTATCATTTGCTTCCACTACCAAAAACAACTAGAATACCATATCACTAGACCTATTTTAGGAGGTAAGAAATTGATTGAGATTGAAGACTAGCATTTGAAATGATAAGTTTAAGTCAGCTTTTGAGAGAATGTTGCTTGGCAAGGAAGAGTCAATTTGAGATCAATGAATGTAGTTCAACTGACAATTAGTGGAACAAGTATAATTTAAAGCATGAGTGATGCTTGGCTTTGAAATAAAGCAATGTTAATGCAATCCAACAGCTCAAATGTGTGAGACTGACACAATTGAGCCATGCTTCGGCATTGATTTCTCAATCTATGAGGTAAGTTAATTGTAGAAATTGACACCACATATCTAATGTCATGCTTTAAAGGCAAAGAAATACTATATCTTATTATCTGATAAACTAAGAGATTTAGAAACAGAGAGGAATGGATGTAAATATTTTGAAAATGAGACTGATTATATAAAATAATAAATATGTACATAAAGACTTGTATTGTAAATAATAAATAGAAAGTTTGTTAAAGAAAAATATGGATAGTGGAATTGAGTTGATGTCTCTACTTTAATGGTTGAAATGAAAATACCTGGCAAAATGGAATAATTACTCTTACTCTGGCTTTCTGTATCAATACAGCTTTTGCATGGCTAAAATGTGAAGGAAAGGAGGATGAAGATTGTGAGAAGTTATTGAAGAGCAATGGAATCATCACACACAGTGGGAGGCATTTTGGTGCACCCAAAAAATATGTGAGGTTGAGTATTATTGACAGAAACCAGACCTTCAATCTTCTGCTTGACAGGTTCTCATTGCTCAGCTATTCATTGATGATTACTTGAATCTCACCACTTCATACATGCATATTGCATACAATGTACATTTTGAATTCAATGGCTCTTTCTTGAATGCACACATGGTTGAATCTTCAAAAAAAGATAGGATACTTCAATCCATTGTGACTTTTATAGTTATAATAATCATATAATACATGTTATTTCACTAGAGGAAACAAATCAGTACATGTTTTTCTTATTGAAAAAAAGTTGTTACACAGTTTTTTCTTTCCTTGACAGACACCAATCATAGACAAGATTTGCAGCACTAGCAGACTTAAGTGGGTGGACACAATCATTTATCCATTTTCTTATGAAAGCACTTGTGTGAAGGCCAATTGCAACATGCCAATTTGGATATTATGATTGATTTTTATAAAACATGCAAATACTGAGAGGCGAATAATTCTAATATATTTGAAATCATTGAAAAATATCTGGGTAATTAAAGTAATTATCATTATCAAACAACTGAAGCTGCTGTTCCTACAGTTGGAGGCTGTAATCTCTGATCCCTGCTGGTTCATTAAAAGCTAGGGGATGCTTTTCATTGCAAAAGATCTTATCTTGCAGAGAATTCCTGCCCATGAAACTGAGTGTGCTTTGCTCAATGGGCACACTAGTAAAATGAGAATTCCCCAGTGGGTTCTCTTGATGGGTTTGAGAGTCCCAGTACAGAGTTTTCTGGGCTGAAAGAGCAGGGTAAGAGCGAGATGGAACATGAGAAAATGGAGCATAATTGTATGGTGACAACATCTAGGTTGTAGAGGACTGAGCAACTTGCAAACTAAGGTCTTTCTTGGCCTTAGAGACCATGGATAGGATCAAACTATCTAGACCAAAAGCCACCCAAATCATTTCTCCATCTCCATGGTCTTTCACCAACAAATAACCTATGATTTTTGATACATTCTCTGGTTCTACTCTTTGAATCCTTGAGTACACAAATTCTGTTGCTTCATATGGATCCATTTCACATCCAACACCTCCAAAATATGATGCACCAAATGATTAATTCTTCAATAGGAAATGCCGACACATACATATATCAGATCTGAAATACCAACTTCAAAGTTCAAACATTTGACAAGCAACTATGATCCATGATGGAAACTTGGAGACGATCTCCTAGCATTAGAAGCTTACAAGTCAAGATCTGGCACAAGGACATCACACATGTACCATATGAAATTTATGGGGAATTACAACCAAGATCCACGGCCTTCAAGCTGACATTGTTGAAATGGTTTGTTTCCTCAGGCAGCAGCCATTATTATACCTAATGTTTGGTCTCAACCTAGTCTCCTAAATTGAGTTCATTTAATTGTCAACCAGGGTTGGTAAACTGCTGAAGTGAAGTGCACCGTATGTGCCTAGGTGTTTGTCTCTTAATGCGTTGTGTTTAGTGTTTTATGATGTTTTTGGTCTTTTGTGATGATTTATGATGTTTTTGGTCTTTTGATAGTTTTATGTTCACAAGGAAAATGACTGAAAAGCTAGTGGAAAAAAACTAATGATTGAAAACAGAGTGAAGCCTAATTGGTTGATGACAAATGACAAATGCAATTGTAAATATTGAAACAGAATCAAATCTAAACTATGACTAAGCAGAAACAAAGCTTGATAATGACTTTTAAGCAAATGACTCAAAACATAAACTCAACTTGTCCAATTCTTTCATCAAAGGTATTTTGAGAGAGAGCTTGAGAAATGGTCAGCTAAGTATGCAAATTCTCCTAACTAAACAATTTAAACAAGTAGCTTATAATGATGCAACATTTTATCCATGTTTAGAGATTTGTTGAAGCATATTTGGAGGAAAACATTGATACCATCATAAGATCTCTACTCTAAGACTAGTTCCTAAATCTATTCTGCAACTTAGTTAATCATCACTAAACCTCGCCCAAGAGTTATAGATTTCTTTTTAAAGTAGTCTTTTGAGGAAAGGCTCTGTCTATGAAGTAGTAAAGAAGTTGCAAAAGTACCGCAGGCCTTGAAATGATACTATCTTCTGTTCATATGGTTATGAATCAATTATAGATTTGGAACAAGAAGAGGTTTGTAAATAATGAAGGCTGTTTTGTTAAGTTTAACAACTGAAGTAATCTAATATGCAGTGGATGACAACTAAATGTGGAGTGCAAATGCAATGAGTTAAGCTACTACTGAACTTAAGATGCCACTAGTCTAAAACAGTGCTGAACTAACAAGTCATTATCAAACTCAAAACAAAATAACAGAGCCTGAGTTGAATGCAATTAGACTCCAGAGTATCCTAACTAAGCTATCATGCATTATTCTAAGGAATTATAGATGAAACAAGTGGTGTTCTAGAAATCCAACTTCTGCTTCTGCTGCTTATAAATCTTCCCCTTGAATCTCTCTCCCTACGCATATAATTGTTTTTGGATGCTAAGAAACAAAGGTTACCTAGTTTTCACTTCTCCGGCAACGACGCCAAAATGTTTGGTCTCAACCTAGTCTCCTAAATTGAGTTCATTTAATTGTCAACCAGGGTTGGTAAACTGCTGAAGTGAAGTGCACCGTATGTGCCTAGGTGTTTGTCTCTTAATGCGTTGTGTGTAGTTTTTTATGATTTTTTTGGTATTTTGTGATGATTTATGATGTTTTTGGTCTTTTTGGTGGTTTTGTGTTCACAAGGAAAATGACTAGAAAGCTAGTGGAAAGAAGCTAATGATTAAAACAGAGTGAAGCCTACTTGGTTGATGACAAGTGGTGAATGCAAAGGCAACTACTGAAACAAAATCAAATCTAAACTATGACTAAACAGAATTCCAAGCTTGATAATGACTTCTAGGAAATAAATCAAAACATAAACCTAATTTGTCCCATTCTTTTGTCAAAGGTATTTTGAAAGAGATTAAGAAATGGTCAAATAAGTATGCAAATTATCCCAATCTAAACAATTAAACAAATAGCTTATGATGATGCAACATTTTATCCATGATTAGAGATTTATTGAAGCATATTCGGAGGAAAACATTGATACCATCATAGGATCTCTACTCTAAGAATAGTTCCTAACTCTATTTGGCAACTTAGTTAATCATCACTAAACCTCGCCCAAGAGTTATAGATTTCTTTTTAAAGTAGTCTTTTGAGGAAAGGCTCTGTTTATGAAGTAGTAAAGAAGTTGCAAAAGTACCTCAGGCCTTGAAATGATACTGTCTTTTGTTCCTATGTTTATGAATCAATTATAGATTTGGAACAAGAAGAGGTTTGTAAATAATGAAGGCTGTTTTGTTAAGTTTAACAACTGAAGTAATCTAATATGTAGTGGATGACAACTAAATGTGGAGTGCAAATGCAATGAGTTAAGCTAATACTGAACTTAAGATTCCACTAGTCTAAAACAGTGCTGAACTAACAAGTCATTATCAAACTCAAAACAAAATAACAGAGCATGAGTTGAATGCAATTAGACTCCGGAGTATCCTAACTAAGCTATCATACATTATTCTATGGAATTATACAATCTGTTTGTCCATCATGATTGGTATTTTGGAAGAGTTTCTTAGAACAATCCTGACTGTACAATTCAGTGCAAATGCAAATTATCAAACTCAAAACAAAATAACAGAGCATGAGTTGAATGCAATTAGACTCCGGAGTATCCTAACTAAGCTATCATGCATTATTCTATGGAATTATACAGTCTGTTTTTCCATCATGATTGGTATTTTGGAAGAGTTTCTTAGAACAATCCCGACTGTACAATTCAGTTCAAATGCAAACATAAACACTGAAAGCAATTTGAAAACTAAGGTATCACAGCTGTCTCCTACCCATCATTATGATATTTTGGAAGAGCGTTTTAAGAGCAAGATCAGCTATGTTACTTAGTGAAAAAAAACAACTAAAACATTCATCATCACAGTCATGCTTTGGACATCATAAGGATTTTTTGGAAGAGTTTCTTCTTTTGGAAGAGTGTTTAGAACAAATGTAACTGTGATAGTGAACAAAAGAAATTAAAATTAAATCCTACAACACTTTAGCCATTTCCCATTCATTATCATAATCTTTTGGAAGAGTTTCTTCTTTTGGAAGAGTTTTTAGAACGAGTATAACTATAGTGGCTATGGAATTAACTATGCACTCAAACTTAAAAAATGTAAAGGCAACTAAGATACTTATCTAAATTACGCAAGTAAAACCGTGCAGGAGGCATAGGCCCTCTACCACCAGACGGAATCTAACTCCAAATCAAATCAACGCTTTCAAAACAATACTGTCTTCTTCATTAAAGGAGAAATAACTTGAACAGAGCAATCTGCGTCTTCAGAAATGTAGCACAAAATCTAAGCAAAATCTGGAACAAAATCTAGCCTAGCTCTTGGTTTCCCAAGTGTTTATATAACAAATGTACATAACAAGACTTGCAACAATTCCAGGATCATTGTCTTTCCTTATCGAAATCACATTAGGACTCTTGAAGTGGCAACGTAAAAAGGAAAAGGAAATCTGGACTAAGACAGTCCTATTAGAAGTCTGCCTTCCTAAATGTGTTCCCACGTACCAAAACCATATCCAGAATTCGGTTTTTCCTTCATGGTGAGCAACGAACAATGTAGAAATGACGTGGAATATACCCATATGCGGTTTTTCTTGAGAGACCACCTAGAACATAACCAAACGTGAAGACAGCTGCAGAATTGTCGGTTAGCTATGGAATGTCTGCATTTTGCAGCTAGTTCCGGTCAAAATGCATTACAATGACAAAAATCACAAAACTTAGCAAGTCAGTCATGTTAATCATTCTAAAAGTAATTTTAACTAAATTCATTGATGAATTGGGTCTGGGATAACAATGGACGAGGGAAAATGAGGTAAATTAAGATGAAAGAAAGCACAATTTTGAGGCTCAACATACCTCCACTGCTGACTTCTTGCATGTCCTCATGCAACTTATTCCATAAACTCAGAGGCTTCTGTAAGAACATCTAATACTCTCCTTCTCCTTTGCTTGGAAGCTAGAGATCTTCTGGGTTTTCTGATGACAAGTTTGAACCTTAAGTTGGTAAGTGCCCTGATTAGCTTCTTATTCCTATTTTTCAACTTTTCATTAGCCTTTTCCACTTTGTCCATATGTAGAGATAAGGTTGAGTTCATATCGGTTTTGAGTTTGACTTGTTCCTTCAGAATATCATTCTCATTTTTGATGTGTCTATTAAGTATTTCCAGCTCATACCTATCCCTTCTTAACACATCTATTTCAGATAGTGGAGGATTAGGGGTTCTCTCTTTACTCTCTGAAGCTTTCCTTTCCAAAGTTTCAACATAGTCATAAACTTCTTGCTGAGCAGGGTCAATTTCAGGGGTTCCTTCATTAAAATCCTCTTCAACATCTTCTTCAATAGATGTTTCCTCATCTTCTATATTTATCACCCCTGTTTGTTTGATCTGAGTTTTCCTTAGTTTCCCTTTCAGTCTATGGCTTCTTCTTGGCTGGGAAGATCCCTCTCCTTTCTCTATGGCAGATTTCCTGATTACCTTCTCTTTCTTAAGTTGTCTCTTGATTTGAGTCAACTTCTCTGAGATGATTTCCTCACTACTTTCCTGGACTGTTTTGTCAATTTCAATTTTTTAAGCTCTCCATTTTTTGCTTCTCCTTGTAGGCTGTTGTTCAGGTGATGGCTCTTTTAGCTCTTCAAAATGATTTCTTATCAAGAAATTGTCCCAAGTATCATTTTTTTTGGGCTAAATGGTGTTCAATTAAAATTTTAACCAAGCCATGATGATATAGAGTTGTCTCTAAAAATTGAACCCTTGTTTGAAAACAAGAAGCCATCTTTTTCAAACTTTGAAGCAAGAAATAGGGTAAGTTTAACTCTTCCCCCGGAAAATGAATTATCAGTCTAATGTGGTAAACATAAAATGTGCCATATCTACCCTCACATGTAATAAATTTTTGCAGGATAAGTAGTATGTTTCTCCATTTATTTTTCAATGCAGAACTTGGAATTCCCTTCTTAAACACAGTGATATCCATACCTGGTGATTTTAGAATTTGCTTCCAGGATTCATTATGGAATTCTCTATTTTTGAACCATCTCTCTCCATTTCTAAGCAATCCCGTAGCTTCTGCAATGAAAACTTCAGTGACAGTGAATTTAACATCCCCCACTTCAACCTCAGCTCCTCTAAATGACCTTGCAAATGTTTTAGTGACTTCTTTGTGGAAGCCATTAAATTTCTCAAGAAATTGTAGCCATCCTACCTGCTGCAACATTTCTTTACATTGAGGGTATCCTTCCAAGTATTTTGTACGCATTGGTTCGGTTCTTACAATAAGACCCATAATTGCTTCTTCAATGTTCAGATTAATATTCTTTTTGCCCATGGAAACAATAACTTTCACCTTCGAATTGATATACCTTTGGTTCTCGGTGACAATGGCTTCAAACTTCGGACTGATATGCCTCTGGTTCACAGTGACAACAGCTTCAAACTTCGGGCTGATATGCCTCTGGTTGACAGTGACAACGACTTCAAACTTCGGTCTAATATGCCTCTGGTTGACAGTGACAACGGCTTCAAACTTCGGGCTGATATGCCTTTGGTTGACAGTGACAATGGCTTCAAATTTCTCACTGATATATCTCTATCTCTTGGTGATAATGGCTTCAAATTCCACACTGCTATACCTCTGTCTCTCAGTGACAAATGGCTTCAAATTCCACACTGCTATACCTCTGTCTCTCGGTGACAAATGGCTTCAAATTCCACACTGCTATACCTCTACGTTTACAGTGATATTGCTCAATCTCTGCTCATGGTGATAGGGCTTTGATATTCAAACTGATATACCCTTTGCTCTGCTCACGGTGATAGGAATATCTCTATTTTGCGGAATGAGGTGTTGGCTACAGAATGGAGTGATGGAAGTAGTTACAGAAATGAGTTAATGGAGTGAAGTGGAGAAAATGAATTGATGAGTGAAAAGACGGCGGAGATTTTTACAACGGAAAAGAAAATCATCATTGAATGATTTGGTTGGGTGACGTGAGGAAATTAAACACTTCAGCCTTTTTAGCCGCTTAAATGATGTCGGGTATAGAATTTGAAATGAGAGATTTTAATCCAAAGTTTGTGGAGGGTATTTTGGTCATGATCAATAAAAATAATTAAAACAACTTTTCGAAATGATTCATAACTAAAACTATGCTAAACCTTATGAAATGCCATTATAATCAAAACTTGTTACCTCTGCTTTTCATTTGATTTTTGTAGTCTTTGTCTTCTTTATTCTCCTTTTGAAGAGTCTTCATAATCCTTCTTGATTCTTCTTATTCATGGATACATTGGATCATATTGTTGTAATTCAAATGTCTGCTGATTAGTGCCTTCAGGATTTGTAGCTGCGGAATGACTGTCTGGCTGCGGAAAGTCTGATCAGCTACAAAATGTCTGTTAAGCTGCAGAATGTACCTGTAGAGCATTTTAATCATGGAATGGAGTGGTTTGGGACATAAGTGAAATGTTATATGGCATGAATGAAGATGAATGATGAGTTATGATATGTGTGAAGTGGATGATGAAATGGAATGGATTCAATTTATGAAATGGAGTGGAAGAATATAAGAACTGCCCTGCAATCCATGACATTTGTTATTCATTTGCAGCAAGACTTCAAACTTTGGTTTTTAAACTTCCGTGGTTATAGTTATTACAAAGACTTCTGATTACAAAGACTTCAAACTTTAAATTTTGACATGGAAATGAGGTGGATGAAGTATGGAATGAGATGAATGAAATATGGAATGAAGTGAAGTATGAATGAATAAATGAAATGGAGTATGGATGGATAAGTGAATGGAATGAAAATAGATGGATCATAAGTACAATGGATCTGAACTTATGATTTTGTAACAGCTGCTTGCAAAAATAAAATGGAAAAGTTAGAGTGTCAGAGAGACTCTGATTTTCACCCTATCTTTTCTGTATAAACATGACAATCAATGATTGGTTTTCATGTTTATATCTTTATTTTTTATTTTATTATTATTATTATTATTATTATTATTATTATTTTGTTTTTTGTTTTTTAAATTTCAAAAGAGAAATGCTTCAGAAAATTTAATCAAGTTGATGAAGAAGAGAGATTCTTCTTCATTAACTTCACATCACTGCTTTCTTGGAACTTCTTGACAAATTCTTCTCTTGAGAGTGGTTTGTGATACAACTTCAATCTATGACCATTCACAAGAAAAGTGACCTCTTCTTCATCTATAGTTCTTATTTTTACTGCTCCATTATCAAAAATTTCAACAATTTCATATGGCCCAAGCCAATGTGTCTGAAATTTACCTTGAAAATCCTTGAATTTTGAATCAAACAAGAGAGCCCAGTCACCTTCTTTGAATTTCTTCTCTTTGATGTACTTTTCATGCCATCTAGTCCTTTTCTGTTGGACTAGACTTGTTTTCTGAACTGCATCTTGTCTGATCTCATCCAATTCATTAATCTGCTCCATTCTATGCTTTTGTGCCTCCGTTAAATCAAGTCCCAACTGAACTGCCATTTTGAAAGTTTGAATCTCGAACTCATGGAAAACTGTTTTCCATAAACAAGTTCATAAGGAGTATGGCCTCGTGTGTTTTCTCCATGTAGTACTATAGGCCCAAGGCTTCAGGAAGCCTATCTACCCAATCTCTTCTATGTAAATGAACAGTCTTTGTTAGGATTCCTTCAATGACCTTATTAGTAGATTCCACTTGACCATTTTCTTGTGGATGATAAGGAGTAGATTTTCTATGCCTGATTTTGTATCTCTCCATCATTTTCTCCACTAGCCTTGATGTAAATTGAGCTCCTTGATCTGTAACAATTTCCCTTGGGACACCAAAACGAGTAAAAATATCCTCAAAAAGAAAAGTAACTACAGATGCTTCATTAGCAACAAGTAATGGCTTGGCTTCTACCCATTTAGTAACATAATCAGTGCAAACTAATATATACCTTTTCTGTCTTGATGGAGGACTAATAGGTCCTAGAAAATCCAAAGCCCATTTTTCAAAAGGTTCAATATGTACCTGAGGTTGTAATGGCATATCACCTGAAGGAGAAGGTTTCCCTACCCTTTGGCAACTGTCACACCTTTTGACATACTCTTTAGCATATTTAAACAAGGATGGCCAATAATATCCTAAATTAAGGATCTTATAGGCTGTCCTCTTATCAGCAAAGTGTCCGCCACAAGGTTCATCATGACATGCTTTAAGAATCTCAGGCATCTCATCTTCACGAACACACCTTCTAATGATCAAATCTGGACCTGTCTTGTACAACTCATTAGTGACCCATGAATATTTTGCACTGTCATAAATAATTTTTTTGTTATCCCTTGCATTCATTATTTAAGGAAATTTTCCTGAAACTAAATAATTAGCAATATCAGCAAACCATGGAGTTTGAGTAGAGATTGCAAAAAGATATTCATCAGGAAATTGATCTTCAACTGGAGTGTCATCTTTGATATTTTGGAGTCTAGATAGGAAATTAGCTACTGTGTTTTGTTTTCCAGGCCTATCTAGAATGGTAATGTTGAATTCTTGTAAGAGCAATAACCATCTTATGACTCTGCCATTAGTAATTGATTTTTTCATTAAGTATCTAATTGCAGAATGATCAGTGTGAACAAAAGTTTCATATCATGTTATATAGTGTCTGAATTTGTTTATGGCATGAACAACAGCTAAAAAATCTTTTTCAGTTACAGTATAGTTTAACTCTGCAGGAGTCAAATTTTTACTGGTATAGTAGATGACATAAGGAATCAAGTCTTTCTGCCCCAATACTGCTCCTAGAGCTGTATCGGAAGCATCTGTCGAGATATGAAAAGGTAACTTCCAGTTAGGTCCCCTTAATATAGGTGCTTTAGAAATTTTGGTTTTCAGGGTTTCAAAAGCTAACTGGCAATCAGAAGTCCATTTGAATTCACAATCTTTGGTAAGTAATTTGAAGAGTGGAGATGCTATCTTAGTGAAGTTTTCTATAAATCTCCGATAAGATCCTGTAAATCCTAGAAAACTTCTAACATCTCTTTGACAACTTGGAATAGATAAGTTAGAGATGACTTCAACTTTTGACACATCAACTCTAATCCCATCCCCTGAAATGTGATGACCTAAAACAATACCTTCAGTAAACATCATAAAACATTTTTCATGACTAAGTGAAAGATTTGCTTCCTGACATCTCTTTAAAACTTTTTCCAAGTTTTCTAAAGCTTCTTCAAATGAGTTTCCATAAACTGTGAAATCATCCATGTACACCTCTACACAATCATGTATTAGATATGAAAAAATTCCTAATACTGCCCTTTGGAATGTTGCAGGTGCATTGCATAATCCAAATGGAAATACTCGGTAAGCATAGGTACCCCAAGGACAGGTAAATGTGGTTTTTTATTGATCTTCAAGTGCTACTTGGATTTGATTGTAACCACTAAACCCATCTAAGAATGAGAAGTACTTTTTGCCAGCTAATGTATCTAACACTTGATCTATGAAAGGTAAGGGAAAATGGTCTTTAAGAGTAGCTTTGTTTAGTTCTTGGTAGTCAACACATACCCTCCATTTTCCATTTTTATTTGGCACAATTACCAAAGGAGAAACCCACTGACTATCTGAAATAGGATAGATGAAATTGACATTTAACAATTTTTGCAATTCTTCTTTAACAATTTCCCTAAGATTTGGATTCATCCATCTTTGAGGTTGTCTGATTGGTTTGCAATTTTCCTCTATATAGATGTGATGAGTGCAAGTCTTGGGGTTTATCCCTTTCATGTCAGTGTATTCCCATGCATATGCAGAAGAATGTCTCTGTAATACTTTGACTAACTCTTCTTGTTGAGATTTTTCTAGGTTCTTATTTATGTTCAAAGTTTTGCCTGGAAAAATTTCACTTGTAGAGCTGCCAAATTTGTCCATAGAATGAAGAGACATCTGCCTAGATGACAAAAAATCAATATTGGATCCCTCTTGAAATGATTCATGTTTGTGTTCTGGAGAGGATTCAAAGTTTTCTAGAGTATTCAGAATTTGATTATCTTCACTAATTTCTGAAATTGTGAAGAGAGGTTGTAAATCTTCCTCATCCTCTATCCATTGAGTGTCATCTAGATCTGTAATTGTCCTAGCTGGAGGATATAAAGTGAAATTTTTAGTTGAACTACCATCAGAGATGTACATATCACCGGATCTACAACTAATAAAAGCATCAGCTGTAGCCAACCAAGGTCTTCCTAATATAACAGGATGGCCTCCTAGATTATTCTTAGGAGTTAGGATCATGAAATCCACAAGGTACTCCCAAGAATCTAGGGACACTGGAATGTCTTCTATTACCCCATCTGGTTTGATTACAGATCTATCTGCTAATTGTAATAGTGTGGGTGTAAAGAGAAGATTAGGAAGTTTCAGTTTGTCCATGATTTGTCTACTCATGATATTGATTGCTGCTCCTAAATCAATGAGTGTGTTCTGAATTTCAATTCCATTGATGTGAATTTTGACAACTGGATTTCCTGGGTCAAGATACTTTGGAATAGCAATCTTGCCCATCATAATGTCCGCTATTTGTCCTACCAGTTGAATTTTCTTTGTTTCTCTTATTCTTTTTCTTGTTGTCTTCATACTCAACTCCTTTATTGTTTTGGCTAAAATTGGAATTTCCTTGATGGCTTGTAATAATGGAATTTTAATGCAAACATTTCTCAGCTCATCTAGGAAATCATAATTAGGCACCATGATTTGTTTTTCTACACCTCTATCAATTTGTAGTTTTTCCGGAAAGGGAGGTATAGAAGTAGATGTAGATGGTTGCTCTAATACAGGAGTTGAATTTATTGGATATTTTTGCTTTAATTATTCAGTGTTTGGGTCTTGAAAGGATGTGTCTTCCTTAAGACTTTTATTCACCCGTAGAGAGTCTTCCTCAGAGTTATCTTGTTCTTGTATAATCACAGAAGGTTTCCTCTTTTCAAGTATTCTTCCAAAAATTGCTGAACATCACCAGTTCAGAGAGAATTTGCAACAAGTTGAAAGCTGCTGGCCTTCATCATGTATCTGCTCGAGATTTTTATTATTAGCTGTAGTATAAGGAGTGGTAATTGATTTGATTTTTGAGGAAATGGTACGGGAAAGGGTTGATTTGGATGTGGTCGTCTCCGATGATGTTGTTGAGATTCATGAAAATTTATTAAGATTTTGAGGGAGCACTTGTTGAGATTTTGAGGACAAAAATGTGGGTGTGGTGGACATCAAGATATGAGAGTATGGTTCCATATAGACTCTGTGACTCCAGGCCCAAGATTGAGATTGATTTTGAAATTGGGGCCAAGGTTGCTGCCAAGAATTCCAAGGTGGAGGTTGATTATACATTTGATCATGGAATCCTTGTGTCTGAGGTCCCTGCCAAGGTCTTCTAGATAAAAAATTGAGAGACTCTGTGGAATCTGTAGGAGTTTCCTCCTGAAAGACAGCCTTGAGACCAGGAAGAGAAGGACAATTCTTGGTCTCATGTTTCTCAGAACAAATGACACAGGTTTCTACAACTTTTACATCCAAAGGACACTCTTTCAAGGCATGTTTCTTTCTACATTTGGGACAAAAGATTGCCAAGGCATCAGATTCAGCCTTTTTCTTGTTTTGTATCTTGAGGGTGTCTATTTGTTCACTAAGACTCCCTAATATGTCAGATTTAAAATCATCAAGCATGTGACCTATTTCTGATCTACTTACTGTCCCAGAAGCAGACTTACTTGCCCTTGCAAGAGCAGGATCTCTTGGACCTTTGACAGTTTTAGATTTCCCTCTTGAAAGGTTGATACATAACTCAGATATTTCAGGTAATGTGAGTTGTAATATATCCCCTTTTCCCATCATGTTAAGGATATCCAACCATTCATCCCTAATTGTTTTCAACAAAAGAGCTTTTAAGGTGTCTTGATCTAGGTTTTCCATTTTTGCTCTTTTGATATTGTAATTAAATCTCTCCAATAAATCTTCCAAATTTTCATCTTCTTTTTGTAACATCTTGAACACTTCTTCCTTATGATTAACCAGCATACAATAATCCAAATATCTCTCTAGAAATGCTTGTTTCATGTCTTCCCATGTTCTAATAGAACTACTGATTAGACTCATAAACCACTTCAATGCTGCTCCTTTTAAAGTTGAAGGAAATAATTTCAGTTTTTACATTCAGTAAGAGTCACAAGCCCATACAAGAACTTTTAATTAAAACAGGAAGGCTCAAGATCTTCGCTTAAGTCCAGTAGAAGTTTAAGCATTTAGTGAAATTTTTTCATGGTTGTATTGGTTTCTTCATCAATTATAGAACCTAAAAGAGCCTCATTCTACCTCTTCTTCCATCTGCACCTCTACTCCTTCCTCCTTCTCCTACCTCCTTCTCCTCTACCTCTACTGCTACCCCAACAAATAGGCCTCCACAAAGACCTCTCCTCCTTCTTCCACACAGTGGTGGCTGACTCTCCGGAAGTGGAATTTGTGTCTCTAACAGGAGTCTTTAGATCTTCTTCTATGGCAGGTTCAGTGGATGAAGTGGAAGGTTTCTCTAATGGAATAGATGACCTTAGATCTTCTAGAAGTCCAGGATCAGTAAAGGATGGAAGATGGGTTTGAGTTGAAGGTGTACTAGTTCTAGGTCTAGATGAAACAAGTGGTGTTCTAGAAATCAAACTTCTGCCTCTGCTACTTATAAATCTTCCCCTCGAATCTCTCTCCGCTTTTATATAATTGTTTTTGATGTTAGCATACCTTCCAGTTTTCACTTCGTAATAAATGCTTAAAATATTTGTCTTTAACTTAGCGTTTTAAAATTGAGTGAATTGAGTTCATTTAATCGTTAATTGTATTAAATCATTGGCGAAGTGCAATCATGGAAAATTAGTGCTGTCTCTTGATGCTATAGTTTAGTGTTTTATGATGTTTTTGGTCTTTTGTGATGATTTCTACATGTTTTATCTTTTGATAGTTTTATGTTCACAAGGAAAATGACTGAAAATCTAGTGGAAAGAAACTAATGATTGAAAACAGAGTGAAGCCTAATTGGTTGATGACAAATGACAAATGCAATTGTAAATATTGAAACATGATCAAATATAAACTATGACTAAGCAGAAACAAAGCTTGATAATGAATTTTAAGCAAATGACTCAAAACATAAACTCAACTTGTCCAATTCTTTCATCAAAGGTATTTTGAAAGAGATTTTGAGAAATGGTCAGCTAAGTATGCAAATTCTCCTAATCTAAACAATTAAACAACTAAATTATAATGATGCACCATTTTATCCATGATTAGAGATTTGTTGAAGCATATTTGTAGGAAAACATTGATACCATCATAAGATCTTTACTCTAAGACTAGTTCCTAACTCTATTCTGCAACTTAGTTAATCATCACTAAACCTTGCCCAAGAGTTATAGATTTCTTTTTAAAGTAGTCTTTTGAGAAAAGGTTATGTTTTTAAGTAGTAAAGAAATTGCAAAAGTACCTCAGGCCTTGAAATGATACTGTCTTCTGTTCCTATGTTTATGAATCAATTATAGAATTGGAACAAGAAGAGGTTTGTAAATAATGAAGGTTGTTTTGTTAAGTTTAACAACTGCAGTAATCTAATATGCAGTGGATGAAAACTAGATGTGGAGTGCAAATGCAATGAGTTAAGCTAATACTGAACTTAAGATGCCACTAGTCTAAAACAGTGCTGAACTGACAAGTCATTATCAAACTCAAAACAAAATAATAGAGCATGAGTTGAATGCAATTAGACTCCGGAGTATCCTAACTAAGCTATCATGCATTATTCTATGGAATTATACAGTCTGTTTGTCCATCATGATTGGTATTTTGGAAGAGTTTCTTAGAACAATCCTGACTGTACAATTCAGTACAAATGAAAACATAAAGACTGAAAGTAATTTGAAAACTAAGGTATCACAGCTGTCTCCTACCCATCATTATGATATTTTGGAAGAGCATTTTAAGAGCAAGATCAACTATGTTACTTAGTGAAAACAAACAACTAAAACATTCATCATCACAGTCATGCTTTGGAAATCATAAGGATTTTTTGGAAGAGTTTCTTCTTTTGGAAGAGTGTTTAGAACAAATGTAACTGTGATAGTGAACAAAAGAAATTACAATTAAATCCTACAACACTATAGCCATTTCCCATTCATTATCATAATCTTTTGGAAGAGTTTTTAGAACGAGTATAACTATAGTGGCTACGGAATTAACTATGCACTCAAACTTCAAAAACGTAAAGGCAACTAAGATACTTATCTAAATTACGCAAGTAAAACCGTGCAGGAGGCAGGGGCCCTCTACCACCAGACGGAATCTAACTCCAAATCAAATCAACGCTTTCAAAACAATACTGTCTTCTTCATTAAAGGTGAAATAACTTGAACAGAGCAATCTGCGTCTTCAGAAATGTAGCACAAAATCTAAGCAAAATTTGGAACAAAATCTAGCCTAGCTCTCGGTTTCCCAAGTGTTTTTATAACAAATTTACATAACAAGACTTGCAAAAATTCCAGGATCATTGTCTTTCCTTATCGAAATCACATTAGGACTCTTGAAGTGGCTGCGTAAAAAGGAAAAGGACATCCTGGACTAAGCATTAAACTGGCCAGAAGTCTCATTTTCCTAAATGTGTCTTCACGACCAAAACCTGTCTGCAATTCAGCTTTTCATAGGAGTAATCTAATAATGTAGATATGACGTGGGAATATACCCATATGGGGTTTTTCGAGAGGCCACCGGAATATACGAAAACATGAAGACAAATGCGACTGTCAGTTACCATTTTAATGTCGCATTCTCAATCAGCTCCTGGCCAAAATGCATTACAATGACAAAAATCACAAAACTTAGCAAGTCAGTCATGTTAATCATTCTAAAAGTAATTTTAACTAAATTCATTGATCAATTGGGTCTGGGATAACAATGGACGAGGGAAAATGAGGTATAGTAAGATGAAAGAAAGCACAATTTTGAGGCTCAACAGTCCCATTTGTGTATGAT